>JAMWET010001558.1:0-12381 GCA_024036415.1 Prochilodus magdalenae
GCAATATTTGATTGCACGTCTCATGCTTGAAGTTTTAGTTCTGTACCAGTAAGTTCTGAAGTTATAGGATCCGTTTTAGAGATTAGCCAGATGATATACAGTTACCAGAACATGCTCTGGACCCCAGATATAAGCTAGAACCGTGGGGGCGGGTCGTGTGAACCGCTCAAGACCAAGACCTTTCCTGGAAGAACTGATTCATTGGCAAAGACAACGTTGAGGCGTGGAACAGCTCAAGGCCATCCGTGCATGGCGTGAGGTATTAGCCTAGCCCGTTTAGCCTTAACCTGTTTACCTGAGACTACACCCTGACTAGGCTAATGCTATAGCCCCACAAAGTTTTAAGCTTGAGCATGGTGTGCAGAGGGTCCCCACCAGTTCATATGGTCAAACGGGTCAGCGATGTCATGGAGGAAGCCTGGGGTCTACGGTGGGACGCATGTTTCCAAGCCCTGATGGACGATACTGAATGCCGGTTGAGTGTTGGGGCTGCGTACATGCCTCCGTGTGAGGTTTAAGTCTGGTCGGGATCCAGGTTCAAAAGCCAGGGCACTTTTGTAGCCTGTTAGCTGGCTCCTAAAACAGCCCACCACAGTGAAACATGAATGGGGTCCTGTGCACCCGTTACAGCTTCGCGGTTTCAGTTTTAAGTTTCAGGTTCACGTTCCAGTGTTCCGTGGTCCACGGTTACGGAGGTTTCCATGCTACCTCACTCCAGCAGGTGGACCAGAGATGGTTGTTTGTCTTGGCCGTCTGGGTCTGAGGTCCGTTGGGATCACATCTGAACATGTGGTTGGGCGTGTGTTTTTGAGAGTGTGGTTTTGAAATGGTTGTTGGTTTTTTGTGTTCGTTGGGTAAAAATCTAATATAATATTTAATGTTACTTCAGCTCCTTCATGATTAAATAATTCCCCTTCACCACTGTTCAGGTTCCTCATCTGTTACTCAGTCCACTCAGCCAGAGCTGAGAAGTTGTAGGAAGTGCCCTGAAGGACGAAACTAAACTCGGCCTGGTCAGCAGCTAATGGAGTGACGAACCAGGTTCCTCCTCCTGGGAGATCCGTTTGGTGTTTTCGTTTTTCTTTGCAGTGTTAAATTCTCAGATGTTGATTGAACAGCATGTATACGCCATTCCAGTGTGCTTCAGTTGGGAGCTAATGTAGACTAGCCATAAAGTGGCTATATGCTACTTCGTGCTAATTTTGCTAATGCTAATGACGAGTATGTAAACAGTTCCTAGTAAGAGGATGGTGGGCCACTGTTGGCCCACTAACGCCAACGCTGGTGGTTCGCTAGCATCTGGTGGTTCTCACAACTAGCTCTTTTCAGATCAAGTCATTATCATTTCTCTCAGTAAGTAATTAAAGCCGGTACACATTTAATTACCTGTTTAATGAGATTAAAACTTAATTATACCTGAGAGAATAATCTGGGATTTCTCAATTAGCCAGATAACTTAAGGTCAAAGATCAGGACTGTCCAATCGGAAACTCCCTCAGCTCTGTTCCTATTGGACAGGCTTGACTTTGCGATTAAGTTATCTGGCTAACGGCTTTGTGGAATAACCCCCTGGGTCAGCGGCTGTAACTTAGCTAGCATAGCATGCTAACTTAGCTAGCCTCAAATCTTATAGCTGCATATTGTGAATATAATGCGTTAGTAATAATACACAATGATAATGATACGGTGGTGGGTATCTAAAGACACAGTGGTAAACAATTAGCCACTTTATTTATTTATTTATTTATAACAGTTTTATTATTTATTCATTTAGATATTTTTCAAATAATGTTTAGTTTCATTTCTAAATACAATAATAATACAATGTAAAGATCTCAGTTTGAATATGAAAATGGAGTTTCATTAATAATGTGTATTTTTCCAACATTTTTAAAAATAAAAGGTAAAACAACACAATCAGATCCAGAAACCAACATAACGGAGTACATGTACACCAATAATACAGGCTTACAGTACATACAGTATCAGCACATCAGCACACGCTTTAACCGGCTGGTATACAGACGTATACAACAGTTATACAATGTTTATATACACAATAATAAATATACAGTATATACAAATAATTAGCAAGAATGGGAGCCTTTGGGGTTAGCGGGTTACCTGGTACAGGTGTGCTCTGTGTATTCTGTTAGTACCCTATAATCACCTGTGCTCTGTATTTCACTGGTGTGAAGCGTTTGCCCTGTCCCCATTGGGCCGCTCGGTCTCAGGGCTGAAGCAGCTCAAGCCGTAGGAGCATCGAGATGCTCTGTTTCAGATTACAGTCCAAGAGCCCATTGGCCATAGCACGTGATGATGTTCTACAGCAGAGGTCGCCACCCCTAGCTGTGGAGGCCTGCCTGCCTGTGGATGGTGGTTCCAGCTAGAACCTGCCACAGGTTCTCGAGCTAATTAAGTCGGATGGCCTTATGGATCTAGTCTGTCCGAACCCCGAGCCGATCTCCAGGGAAGGATTGGTGACCACAGGGAGCAAGGTATGCACAGGTGGGCGTGGGCAGAGAAATCAAATTTAAACTGATTGACGGTGTGACGTAGCTAACAGAGAGGCGGTGTGAGGGAACCGTCGTAGGCTAGTAGTGGCTAACACTTGATGGTGTTCAGCTACGTGTATGGTGTGGCACTAATAGGTTTTACAGGCTAGGTTAAATCAGAGGTGAACCCGCAGGAAGTGGGAACGTTGTGTCTCATGAGGTGAAAGGTCAAGAAGAGATAACTATCAGTACATATATATTAACTATTATAATATTAATATATTAATTTAATCTACAGTCCCTATCTCACAAACAGGACACCTACATTACTTAGACTGTAGGCGCTGGCTGACCGGTTAAGCCAGAACCAGTCCAGCAGGGGGCGCTAAGCCTGTAGCCGAGCTTCTCTAATCGCGGAAGCGGGAGAAGGAGAACTGGCCCTGGCTCCCGCAGCGCTGCTGGACCGAGGTAAACAGGGCGGCCGCTGGGAGGATGTGTCTGTAGAGAAAGGGTTGGGGGTTAAAAGCAGGAGGGGCGGTTCTGGACTGTGCGGGAGCGTGTGGGCTGAGTCTGAGGTAATCCCGACCTAGCCGAGGCTCGAGCGAGGCTAACGCTAGCTCTGAGGGTCTCTCTGTGTGTTAGCTTCAGAGTTCTCTCCTCCAGTAACTATCAACCATGCTGTACGACCTGTAATCTATCTATCTATCTATCTATCTATCTATCTATCTATCTATCTATCTATCTATCTATCTATCTATCTCTCTGTCTTGTCTGTCTTGTCTTGTCTGTCTGTCTAACATCCATATCTATCTATCTATCTATCTATCTATCTATCTATCTGTCTGTCTCTCTGTCTTGTCTGTCTTGTCTTGTCTGTCTGTCTAACATCCATATCTATCTATCTATCTATCTATCTATCTATCTATCTATCTATCTATCTATCTATCTATCTATCTATCTGTCTGTCTATCTATCTATCTGTCTGTCTGTCTGTCTAACATCCATATCTATCTATCTATCTATCTATCTATCTATCTATCTATCTATCTGTCTATCTATCTATCTGTCTGTCTGTCTAACATCCATATCTGTCTGTCTGTCTGTCTGTCTAACATCCATATCTATCTATCTATCTATCTATCTATCTATCTATCTATCTATCTGTCTATCTATCTATCTGTCTGTCTGTCTGTCTAACATCCATATCTGTCTGTCTGTCTGTCTGTCTAACATCCATATCTATCTATCTATCTATCTATCTATCTATCTATCTGTTTATCTATATGTCTGTCTATCTGTCAAGGCATGCTGGTGGATGTATGTAGTGTGCTACGTCTATGAAATTTGGTGGGATGTTTTTTGGGACTCTTGGAATCTGGGAGTTGTTATTTCTGTTGAACTTTTATTTGACTGATAAAAGTGGAAAGACGTAACGTTTGATATCGTGTCTGACCAGCTTAGTAAATATAAACCGGTGGAAATGTGTGCTGAGCCCAGTTTGCTATTTTTGGTAGAAAATGAATATTTAGTTCTCTGTGCCAAAAACAAAAGGAATCATCTGGATGTTTTATCAGCGGAAGGTGTAAAGAGCCAGCATCTGTCATGGTATGGGTACATCAGTGCTCATGGCAAGAAGGTGCCGTTGATCCACTTGGGCTGTCTCAGGGAGACACACCCTGCCATCAAGACAGTATCTTCCTGGGAAGTCCATAGTTACTTCTGTAGAGCAAGGCCAATCGAATTCTGCACATGCAACAGAGTGGCTTTGTAGACACACGGTGTGAATGCTTGACTGGCGGCTCGCTTGCAGGTCTCCTACTGTACATGTATATCGCATCTTGTGTTGTATTAAAGTCTTGTACAGAGCAAAAATTCAATAAACTGTCCACATGGTGCACGTACGCAGTTGATTGGGTGGTTAGCTCAGTGGATAACACCACTACCTGCCAGGGAGCCACCGCCACATGTGGACCACAATCCCGGTCTGGGTGACTATGCTGTGCTACACCAATAAGAGTCGGTGGGCCAGACTCCTAACACTACCCCGGCCTACCTGTGATATGATTAACCTTGTAAGTCGCTCGGGATAAGAGCGTCTGGTAAATGCCTTAAATGTTGATTTTGAATGACCTTGATTTGTCTAAACAGTGTAGCACAAAGACCCCATGCCAATGGGACCATTTATACGTTTCACTGTTGATCTGTTTCGTGTTTTATATTGAGAATACGCTTTTTCTTTTCCTCCTCTAGAAATATATGGCATCCCGGTGCAAGTCGTCCTCTGCTCTCCGTGTCCACCGCCCTACAGAGGTTCCGCTAACGTCCACAAACACCACAGATGCCACAAATGGATCACACTGTAGAGCTGAAGTCCGAAGAGATTAAGTGTGAGAATGTGGAATCCGTGATCAGCTTCAGTCCTGAGCCAACATCCTCTGGGACATCTCGGAAGCTGACAGTTGAAAGCAATGAGAGCGTTCAGCGCTGCTCCGAGTGTGGAAAGAGTTTCCACCAACAGTGTGACCTCCAAAGACACCAGTGCGTCCACACGGGAGAGAAACCGTACCGCTGCTCCGAGTGCGGGAAGAGTTTCACATATCAGAGCAGTCTCAAAGAGCACCAGTTTATTCACACGGGGGAGAAACCGCACCACTGCGCCGAGTGCGGCAAGGATTTCACCCATCGAAAGAGCCTTCAGGAGCACCGGCGCATTCACAGCGGACTGAAACCGCATCACTGCACCGAGTGCGGGAAGGACTTCACCCTTCTGAAGAGCCTTCAGGAGCACCGGCGCATTCACACCGGGGTGAAACCGCATCACTGCACCGAGTGCGGGAAGGACTTCACCCTTCTGAAGAGCCTTCAAGAGCACCAGCGCATTCACACCGGCGAGAAACCGTATCACTGCACCGAGTGCGGGAAGAGTTTTACGCATCAGAGTACCCTCAAGGAACACCAGCGCATTCACACCGGAGAAGGATCGTATCACTAGATATTGAGTGTGCCAGAGGTTGTCCCCACTCATCTGAATGAGCCTCAAGAAACACCTGCGCATTCACACCGGGGAGAAGCCGTACCAGTGCTGCAGGTGCGTGCAAGAGCTTCAGTCAGCAGACTAGCTTCCAGCGGCACCAGCGTCATTCACACTGGAGCAAACCAGGGATCGAGCGTGGGGGGGGTGCGGCCCTGCGTGAGAATCTTACACCCAACCAGCGTCGTCTCGTGCAAAGAACACCAGAGGTCCACACGGGCGAGAAGCATCCTATTTAACTGCACCGAGTTGCGGGAAAGAGCTTCCTCCTTACCAGAACAGTCTCAAAGAACACCACGTCTAGAGGTCACACCGGAGATAGAAGCCGTACCACGGCCCCGAGTGCGGGAGGGATGTTCACCACCTGAAGAGCCTCAAGAAGCACCAGCTGCATTCACACCGTAGAGAAGCCGTACCAGTGCTCGATGCGGAGGGGAGAGCTTTCATCTAGCAGAGCAGCCCCAGCGGGGATCTGGCGCGTACGCGTCAACACCGTGAGAGAAGCCTTACTCACTGCTCCTGAGTGCGGGAAGAGCTTCACCACCGGGTGATTCAGAGTGCCTCTCAAAGACCACCGAGCGTCATACGTTACTGGTCTGTGAAGCCGTACCAACTGCTCTCAAGTGTGGGCTGCGGTGAGTATAGGGTTCTTCATAGCCTGAGGAAACACAACTGTGGGGTACGTGCACACACCCAGGTGAGAAGCTGTAAACATCTTCTCAGCGGTGGCTCAGTGGGTTGGCTGAACGGTCCGCCATGGTCCCTGCTGGCTGGCTGCTTCACAGGGCTGATGGACAATGCGACCTGAGGTGGTACTGTAAACGGCGACCCGGGGCTGTAAGAGACGAAGAACAGGTGGCAATTTAGAGAAGACACTTGTTCATCCAGAGCGACCTACAGCCGTGCTTGGTGTTCCACCGGATAACGTGTCCTAGCTAGTACAGGAAGGCTAGAGTCTAGAAC
Organism: Prochilodus magdalenae; assembly: GCA_024036415.1. NCBI lineage: Eukaryota > Metazoa > Chordata > Actinopteri > Characiformes > Prochilodontidae > Prochilodus > Prochilodus magdalenae. The sequence goes on from JAMWET010001558.1 coordinate 6,490, forward strand.
TCGCCATGAGCTCAGACACTGTCCGAACAGGGGCCGGTGCTGATACTGAGAGAGAACAACAAGTGCTCTACCTGGCAACCCCCACCCATCGCTCATACCCAGAGAGAGGATCCGTTGTGACAGGGCCTCCATACCTCAGGCTGTTGAGAGAGAAGGTAATCCTGGTGGAGCAAACGGCCCCATAACGAGCCGAACCTGAGGCCGGCTGCAGTAGTGGTTGACGAGAACCACGCGCTAGCCTCTCGGGATGCTTGTTTGTTCTCCAGGCCCGCCGTTGACTGCAAAGGACTTCCATCGGAGCAGTGAAGGAGACGGTTAGGTTCTCCCGTAGCTTCAGAGCCCCTACAGTAGAGGGTGGTGTAATTCCTCCATCATTAACCCCACCTGAATGTTAACCCCCCTCCAATTCCCAACCTGGACTCCTATCATTCGTTTGACTTGAACTCCAGTAAGCTGTGCTAGCCGACAGCATCCAGATATACAGAGCCAAATCAGGGTCTCCACATGTATCGCAGGTTCTCAGTGAGGAACCGAAGGTTGGGTTCTAGCTCTACTGGCAGATACAGTGAGCGTCTGGTTCATAAGCACCGTGAGGTTCAGCAGCTATGAAAACACACATGGACAACACTGCTAACAGACTGCGACAGAGTGGCCAAACCCCCTCTCTACTGACACGTGATGAGCACCATCCTCATTCCAATGGTCCATTACCCCACCGTAAGATGACCTCGAGTGACCTACAGAGAGAACTGGGGCGAGCGGTGGGCTGGGGGGAAACCGCACAGCGAGCAGGTTCTGAAAAACAGGCATTTCTGGAGGTCATTAGTGATTTGTCTAAATACACAGATCTAATACAATATCTGATCTCGGAGTTTGGGAGACATGTTCCAGTAGTGTAGACTGAACCAAAACAGAACCACCACAAACCCAGAACCTGGGAGAACTAGAGACCCTGGTCAGGTACAGGTTTCTCCAGAGCTGTTACCAAACTGTGGGTTTTGGAGGAAAGTGAACTCTGAACCACACAGAGCAGGTGAACCCAGCTGTATCCAGACCAAGAGCGGAGAGCGTTTTCACCACGCCCCGCTCCGATGGTGTGGAGGGGCATGTCCTTTAAAGAGGCAATGACCGTTATAAAGAGACCCAGCTGAACCTGCTCCATTCCAGTGGTGGGTTAGGCAGTTAGGGTAGGGTGGCATCAGTTAGGTGCAGTTAGGGTAGCAGCAGTTTAGGTCCAGTTTGGCTCCAGTTGGGCTCCAGTTTGGCTCCAGTGGCTTTGGCTCCAGTTAGGTGTATGCAGTTAGGGTCCAGTTGGGGGCTCCCATTGTATGGGTACAGTTGGCTCCAGTTATGGTGCAGTTTGGCTCCAGTTAGGGTCCAGTTTGGCTCCAGTTAGGGTGCAGTTTGGCTCCAGTTAGGGTGCAGTTTGGCTCCAGTTAGGCTCCAGTTAGGGTGCAGTTTGGCTGCAGTTAGGGTCCAGTTTGGCTCCAGTTAGGGTCCAGTTTGGCTCCAGTTAGGCTGCAGTTTGGCTCCAGTTTGGCTCCATTTTACATGTGCAGTTATTATGAGGTCCTTTCTCTCTGTGTGGTTCCATTAGGGGGCGAGTTAGGGTCCAGTACTTCCGGGCTACAGCTCCTCACACCTTGCTGGTAGGTGTGATGGTTTGTTGTAGGGCAAGGCAGGAAGCTACTGACATTGAAGAGTGCCCTGTCAAGCTCTGTGTGGTTGCTCGGTATGGAGACGAGCATACTTGTGCAGGCGACCGGCACCGTACAGCTCTCTCTCCTCTCTCTCTCTCCTCTGGTGACTGGGGTATCTCTCTCTGTCTCTTCTGTACTCTGGATGAGCAATGAAGTGTTCTCTACTGAGCCCCCTCGGAAAGGGCCACTTCGTGGAAAATGAAGTATCTGCCATGTGACGACGAGCGTCTCTCTGTCTCTCTCGCTCTCTCTCGCGAAGTCTCTCTGCTTCTGTCTTTGTCTATGTCTGTCTGTCTGTCTGTCTCTCTCTCTCTCTCTCTCTCTGTCTGTCTGTTTGTCTCTCTCTGTCTGTCTGTCTCTCTCTCTCTCTCTCTCTCTCTCTCTCTCTCTCTCTCTCTCTTCAGAACGTCTGTGAGATCAAACAGAACGAGGGATGTGCCAGTGTACAGGCCGTCATGCCCGTTGTTTGGTTTTAATGGGGGGCTCCTAGGGCAACACAGGGAAGAGTCACCACCGGGACTGTGCCCAGCTGAACCAGCACCAGAACAGCAGGAAGCCCGGTGTGGACTTTCTTCATCAGCCGATCTCAGCTAACGTCAGTGTAGAACTCCGTGTGGCTCTGTTGGTGCCATCCAGCCAGGCATGGCTGACCACACTTCACAGAACAGTGGCAGAAATGCCCAGCAGCGTCGCACAGTGGGTCAGAAAGTAAGGGGAACTTGAATAGATGAAGCTGAATGAAGACACGGCTGGGATTCATGCTAGTGTCCAGTCAGGCAGGTCGTAGGTGAGGACTGGTGAAGGGTGGAGGTGCTCTAATGGAGGCCCTACGTTGCCAGCTGTGCCATGTTAATGTTTAATACGGTTTAAATTCATTATAACTGGAGACCTACGCTTTCAGCCACATCCGGCATCACCTCCATAGCCCATATACACGCCCCCATAGCCGCCATCAGCCGCAGTGAATACACCGCTCCACTGATTCTGATCCAGTCACTGGTGCAGATCTGAAGGTAGGGGGCGGGGTGTGAACTCAGGACGATGGGGTGTAGGTGGTGCCAATCAGAACCTCGGGTATGGTTGTTTAAACTGGAAGAGGGACTACCGGTAATTCGTGGCTGGAAGTCTTGTGACGCGGTAGACCCAGTCACCAGTCCCGTTCCTGTCCCTCCGCCCACAACCGCTGTGGTAGAGGAGACGTTCAGGACGGGTGAAGTCCCGGAATTGGCCATTATAACTGTAGGACCCGAGAGAACTTGTGGGGACAGTGGTCTCCAGCCCCTCCTGGAGGACCAGACACGGTGGAGGCTGAGTTGATTGCTGTGTGGAGGTGCGTTTACAGTGGGTGCCGTGACCGCCCACTAGGGTGGTCGCTTCGGTATCGTCTTAACACAGGTGGTGTTAATATAGGGATCCCAGCTCCAGTGGCAGTGCTGTAGCCTCGGCAGTCCAGCAGTGGCGTTAGGATGTTAGGCGGTGGTTCCTGCAGCTTGGTAGGCGGAGAAAAAAGATGTGAGCGCAGAGCTGCTGAAGGAGACCTGGAAGCTGCACGCAGGCTGCAGGTGAGGGGCTCCTGGTCTGTGTAAAGGTGGAGGGCAGGAGGCTCAGTCGCGCGCGTGTCTCGGTCGCCTCGGCTGCCAAGACGCCTTCTCCTTTCTGGTGGATTCTTCCCGTTTGACCACCTAAACGGAAATGTGCCGCAGCTGCGGCCTTCATGGCGCCTCGGGGAAGCTCGGACGTCACTGACTGCGGTTTACGGCACGCAGTTAGAGTGGGGACCTGAGAAAACACGAACGTGCCAGTCTGCCTCTCGTGTTCGGGAGCCGCGTGTCTGATCTCAGAGGAGGAGTGGAGGTTCAACATTCCAGAGTGCTATCTATGTCTCTAAACCTCTGCTCTCTCTCTCATGTGCTCTCTCTAGCGGCTCCCCTCTCTCTCCTCGCTCTTCTCGTGTCTCTCTCTCTCTCTCTGTCTCACTGCTCTTTCTCTCTCTCTCTCATCTCTCTCTCTCGACGACTCTCTCTCTCTCTCCCTCATCTCCTCCCCGTTCTCTCCCCATATGCACCCCTCTTCTCCCTCATCCCTCTCCCTCTCATCTCTCCTCATCTGTTTATCTCTCTCTTGCCCTCCCTACTAAACATCCACTCCTCTCTTCTCTCTCCTCATAGGCTCTCTCTTAGCTCTCTTCTCTCCCTCTCCTCCTCTCCTACCCTCTCTCCTCCTCTCCCCTCCGCTCTTCCTCCTTCTCATACTCGCATATCTCACTCGCTTCTTCCCTCTCCCCCTCTCGTCTCTCCGTCATCTCATACTCTCTCCTCCCTCATCTCTCTCCTCTCTCTCTCTATCTCTGCGCTGTATATCTCTCTTCTCACTGCTCTCCATCCTCTATCAAGGGGGGGTCTCCTCTCCACGATCATCTCTTCCATACTCAAATCCCGACGCACAAACGTGGGGCCAGGGGGGACTCACGGGAGAGGAGGGTAAAAATCGGAAAGGAGAGTACAAGAGAGAGGGGGTGCAAAGCGGGAGAGGAAGGAAAGAAGAGAATGAGAAGAAGATGGAGCGATGAGAGAGAGAAAGAGGCAGAGTAGGGAGAGAGGGGAGAAAGTATCAGAGGGGTCTCCCCCCTCCTTCTCTCCTCTTCACTACTCCTTTCTATATTTTCCTACCATCTTCGTCTCTCTCTCACTATGGGTCTCTCTACTCTCTCTCTCTCTCTGTCTCTTCTCATCTCGTCTCGTCTGCTCTCCTCGTCTCTCTGTTGTCTCGTGCGCTCTCGCATGTGCGTGTCTCTCGTCTCTGTGGTCGGCTCTCCTCCTCTGTCGTCCTCCCTCTCGCGCTCTCTCGTCTGTCGTCGTCTTACTCGTCGCTCTCGTCTCCTGTGTCCTCGTCGGGCGTCGTCCTGTCAGTCTCTCACTGGTCTCTCTCGCTTCTTCTGTGTTCGATCCGTCGGACGTCTCTTCCGGTCGCAGAAAAACTGTCCTGCGGTCGTCGTGTGCGGTCTCTTGTCATCTCGTGCGTTGCCCGGGGTACAGGAGATGCACGTGCTATCTGCTCTATGGGTCGTTCCGCGGGAAGGTACTCTCTCTTCTGACATAAAAGGGGGTCGTCGTAAGTCCTTCTCTGCCCGGAACGGTGCTGCTCTCTCAATACCCCCATCAATCCTCTTAAAACGCGTCCGAGGGGGTTACCTCTCTCTGCTAATCCGTACACGTGTCAGTCTCCTCTCTCTCTCTCACTCTTTACTCTTTCTCTGTCTCTATTTCTCTGTCTCTCTCTCTCTGTTCTCTGAGCCCTTGTCAGGACTCTGCACTCTGCCTGTTCCTCTCTTTCCTATCTCGTTCTCTCTCTCCCTCTTCTCCCCTTGTGTCATGGATCGGTCTCATGCTCTAGCTCTCTCTACACTCGTCTCAGCGGTTCTCTCTACTCTCTGTCTCTCACGCGCCTCTCACTGTCCCCTGGTTCCCCCATGCGACCCCGTGGAAGGCACGGTGGCCATGGCCCCCCCCTCCTCCTTCTCCTCCTCTCTATCTTCGTGGATTCCTAAATCGAAAAAAGTCTTACCCTGGCTGACGCGTACGACTACGTGTGTAGAGGGATGAGTGACGGAACAGACGTGCAGTGAGGGACAGGGGACTATAGAATGGATACATAGACTCTCAGTAGGAAAGAGAGAGGGAGAGAGGACAAAAGACAGAAATGCGGAGGCAAGATGTAGTCTCACAGCACTATACATCAGAAGCGAGAGACGAGACACAGTCTCCAAGGGGCAGTCAGTCCCGGCGCTAGGCGTTGTCATACGTGTCTCTTAGGCGATCTCTTTTCCAGCGCATACGTGCGTGCTGGGGCATGACGCAGCAATCCGGTCTGATCTCTACTCGCTCTCTCTCTCTCATTGATGGCCATGAGAGAGAAGAGCTGTGTCTCCTGCTCTCCTCTCTCAAACTCCGTCCGACTCTGACTCCATCACCTCCTCCTCGTCTTGTCTCGCATCATCTCGAGACTGGGAGATGCCATCAATATCTCGTGGATCTGTCCTCTCTGTCCTGTTCTCTCTGAATCTGTCTTCTCTGTCGGTCTCTCACACTCTACTGCTGTCTACGCTCTCTCTGTGGCTGTCCCTCGATCTCGCATCTACTCGCATGAGCGCTGGTTCCTGGTGTCCTCTGTGCGATTTCCGTTCACTCTCTAC
>JAMWET010001559.1:0-51987 GCA_024036415.1 Prochilodus magdalenae
TTTCTCTCCTCAACTGGGATCAACCCGAGGAGGATAGGTTCCCCCCTCGAGCTTGGTTCCTCTCAAGGTTTCTTCCTTACTAAGGGAATTTTTCCTCACCACTTTCCTCACCACTTTCCTCACCTCACCACCTCTGGCCTGCTCACGGGGCTTAGACCCGGATTTCCTTTCCTATATCTGTACATGGACGCAGATTTGTTTTCCTTTAACTAAACTGCTTTTCTGTGAAGCTGCTTTGGGACAACATTAGTTGTAAAAGCAATATTGATTAATTGATTGATATAAGCTATATTTTGTTTTCTGCTATCAGCCCACATATTATTGTTTTGGTTCTCAGGCTCGTTGATCAGATAAAGAGAGGGAGCTAACTAATGCATTAACATAGCAAGACACAAGTGTGGGCCTGCTGCTGCTAGAAGATCAAACATTTTGATGGGCTCTTTAAAATGGCAAGACATACTCTGGGGGAACAGTGTGGAAGCCATGGTTCAGTGTGCAGTAATCATAGACATATCTGTACTTTAGAGATAAGAACCATTAGTTGCAAGAGACAGGAACAGCAGGCACAGATCTAATCCCAGCTACTGTAGGCTATTAACATTACAGGGCTCTAGAGTGACCTAATTTCTCAATGGTGCGACTAAAAAAAATCTCAGCCGCTCGAGGGGGTAAAAAAAGAAAAAGTTTTCGCGACTCTGAAAGTCTCCCTGTGGTTAAAAACAGACACAGATTAGGCCCATTTCGTGGTCTAAACCAATCAAAGATAGTGAAGGGTGGGACTATAGGAGTCATCGCAGATACATTGAAAAAAAGACGTCTCGCAAATTGCGAACAGTGGGTACATGGCATTCCTGATCGACGGAGACAAAGATATCGCCCACAAAGGAACGCGTCATTGTGTACGGTCGTATCTTGCGAAGAGGAAGACCGGTGAACATACTGATTGGACACATTGAGGTCGAGCATGCCCATGCCCAAGGTAAGGCATGTCATGTCAATAATATGCCTACCGTCTCGTTACTGCATTAACCATATGTAATATTCTTATAATTGAAAATTTAAATATAATAAAATTAAAATTAAAAAGAAGATTGCATTATAAACTCATGATCTGGGATGTAAATGGTATTATCTTTTTTTTATTTGTTTAATTAGGAATTTATGCTGCCTCAAAGAAAACATTTGCTGTTCTTGGGGACCAGTGCAGTAACTGGCTGGAGAAAGTCATTGCTCTGGGTGCTGATGGTGCTACTGTTAATTTGGGCAGCAAAGGGGGTGTCATAGCCCCTCTGCAGCAAGAGGCAGGTGACCACATTGTGCCTTTCCACTGTATGCCGCACAGGTAAGACTAGAAGAGAAAAAGTATGAATGACTGTCACCCTAAAGTCACTGTGGGGTTATTTTCTCTTATAGAGAAGATGTATTCTACATTTTAAAATTTGACTTTTCCAGATTGGAATCGGCAATGCTGTCAGTGATGGGGCAATTGTACGAACCTTCTACATTTAATTTGAAAGACTAGTACTATTTCAGCCCAAAAGTCCCAATGAGAGAGCTCAGGGTCATTGGGCTGATTGGGGGTAAAATGCGTGCTGATGCCCAGTGGTGGTGAAGGGGACAAGGTGGCTCCCACATGTTTCAAGGGCCCTGGAGACCTTTTCTCAAACCAGGGACAGGTTCACTGCTGTGTACTACCATATGGAACATTTGGCAGGCTCCTCTGCCAATGCAGACATTGCAGGCCGAGCTACAAAGGCCAGTGCATTCTTTCAAAATATTCCTTTCATTAAAGCCACTTACGACCCATTGTTATTGCTTTTTTTTTTTTAGTTCATTAATGTTCTATGTGACAAATTTTTATTCGTTGTATGATACAGGTAAGAAATTAATGGAAGATGCCACATTGTGGCCTTTTTGGCGGGGGCCGCCATTTTATTGCAGACATGTTCAGTGGCATTAGTAACTTTTGCCTTCTATTTCAGAGGAATGAGATCATCCTACCACAGGTAAGGGAGATGAAGTGGGATGTGTAAATTTGAATTGTGCTTGAGGTCATCTTCAGCTGTGTTAATAATACTGCACTGTTATATCTAAACAGGCAGTTTGCGGCCTTAACCAACTGCTTGTGACCACAGAGGCAATGGCTGCGAGACCCAAGCCTGGTGGAAGACTGTCAGAGTTCCTGGCTGACGTGAGGCTGCAGAGGAGGCAGCAGAAAGAGGTGAAATGGCAGTCTACAAATTCCAGGTATATGTATGATTCTGTCTCCCATTTAAACAAAGAACAGTCTATTTGTACAAATATTTCTAATATCTACCTCCCAATCTCTATTCATATTTTATGCAACACACAGACAATAACACTCAAAGGAGAGGCATCAAAGCTGGCAGGAGATGGTGTTGCTGCCACTAAACTTCAAATCCACTGTATAACATTTGAAAGCAAGATTCAGTAGCCTCCTAGGCAAATGCAGTCACCTTTCTTATAAACACATGTAGATGAGAAATATTGTGGACTATGGTGCTGATGACCTTGCATTTCTCTTGGATCACTTTTCCACAGTCCTGAGAAGGTAGCTGGTGGATTACTACAATATAATGTGTGCTGGTGGTAGATATTTGTTCATGTGAACACTGATTACCTGTGTAATCCAAATCATTTTTAGAAATGGTGTGAACACTGAGCTTGCAAAAGAAGAGTTTGTAGGCTTGAAGCTGTTAAATGCCAGGATGTTCAAAGACAAGACCTACCTCAGCCTTTGGGAGCTCATGTTGACCAGAGAGCCCTACTGCTTAGAGTACAAGGTCAGTTTTTTGTTTTGTGCTTTCTTAAGATTGTATCAGTTTTGGTATCTAACACACACTGCTTAAATAAATCTATTGAATGTATTTTTTCCCTAGAACATCCTGCACCTTGTACGCATTATGCTGGTCCTCCCTGTCTCAACTGCAGTTTGTGAAAGAGGGTTCTCTGCACAGAAGAGGATCAAATCAGACATTAGAGCATTCCTTCATTCAGACACAGGGGGAAGATCTGGATAAGAATCAGTGTAGAGGGGCCAAGTCTGGCGGACGAGATTTGAAGCATTTTAGAGAGAGAGCCATGTGCAAAGCTGGTTTAGCCAAGGCCAAAGACCAAGAAGGGCCGAACTACAGGAGTTGGCCATCCTGAGGGGCATGTGACTGCAATGGAGTAGTAGTCCATAAGACATTGAGCCATGAGATGTTCAGTTTTGAAGCCCTTAAAACACTTGTAACTTTTAATTTAGATTTTTCTTTTTAATTTCATTTATCTTGAGATGTTTTAAGTTTAAATTTCAGCTCACTGAAGCACTTTAAGCAACAACACTTTTTCAGTAAGTTACCTTTCTTGTAGAGTTGTGCTTCAAATAAAGAACTTGTATGTTGACCACATTGTTAGTTAATCATTTACAAGTCAATACTGCCTATATGGACAGCGATTAAAAAAAAAGTAAAGTGACAAACTTGTAAAACAGCTGTGTTAAATGTGATGAGGTTGAAAATTTAGTGCTGGTGCACCTAAGAAAAAACGTTAGGCGCACCGGTGCAACCAGTGCCCAAAAAGTCAAGTCAAGTCAAGCAAGTCAAGTCAAGTCAAGTACAGTCAAGTAGTTTTGTATTGTCATTTTCAAACCATATACAGTGGTGTACAGTACAGAGTGAAACGAAAACAAACGTTCCTCCAGGACCAAGGTGCTACATAGAACAATAATTACACAAGACAATTTACAATATACAAAACAGCAAACAATAAGTACAGGGATCATGGGGACAGTGCAGATAGCCCACTGGTAGTGGGTGTGCAGTAAAGTGTGGTTGTGTCCATGTTTTTTTTTTTTTTAAAGATGAACATCGTTTTAGCAGCAGTTATAGTCCATATTTGGTATACAAGTAAAACATTCATTACTTTTAGGTGTTATGTGTGGACAGATTTAAAAGAGGAGGTTATGTGTGTGTGGGTGTTCAGTCCAGTCATTGAATGTGTGCAGTTATTCAGACCAGACTCTGGGTGTTAAGGAGTCTGATGGCTTGGGGAAAGAAGCTGTTGCCTAGTCTGGATGTGTGGGCCCAGATGCTTCTGTACCTTTTTCCAGATGCTAGGAGGGTTAAGAGTGTGTGTGAGGGGTGTGTGTAGTCATCCACGATGCTGGTTGCTTTGCGGATGCGGCGTGTGGTGAAAATGTCCATGACGGTGAGAAGAGAGACACCAATGATCTTCTCAGCTGTCCTCACTACTCGCTGCAGGGACTTGCGATCCGATGCGGTGCAGTTCCCAAACCAGGCAGTGATGCAGCTGCTCAGGATGCTCTCGATGGTTCCTCTGTAGAAGGTGGTGAGGATGGGAGGTGGGAGATGTGCCTTCCTCAGCCTTCGCAGGAAGTAGAGACGCTGCTGGGCTTTCTTAGTTATGGTGCTGGTGTTGAGGGACCAGGTGAGATCCTCTGCCAGGTGAACTCCAAGGAACTTGGTGCTCTTGACGATCTCCACAGTGGAGCCATTGATGTGTAGTGGAGAGTGGTCACGCCTTGTCCTTCTGAAGTCAACAACCATCTCTTTGGTTTTGTCTACGTTCAGAGACAGGTTGTTGGTTCTACACCAGTCCGTTAACCTTTGCACTTCCTCTCTGTATGCTGACTCGTCATTCTTGTTGATGAGACCCACCACAGTCATATCATCTACAAACTTGATGATGTGGTTCGAGCTGTGCATTGCTGCACAGTCGTGAGTCGGCAAGGTGAACAACAGAGGGCTGAGCACACAGCCCTGGGGGGCCCCAGTGCTCAGCGTGGTGGTGCTGGAGGTGTTACGTCCGATCCGAACTGACTGAGGTCTCCCAGTCAGGAAGTCCAGGATCCAGTTAGAGAGAGAAGTGTTCAGGCCCAGTAGGTTCAGCTTTCCGATCAGGTGCTGAGGAATGATTGTGTTGAATGCTGAACTAAAGTCTATGAACAGCATCCGAACATAAGTGTCCCTATTGTCCAGGTGGGTGAGCGCCAGGTGAAGGGTGGTGGATATGGAATCGTCCATTGAGCGGTTAGGATGGTACGCAAACTGCAGAGGATCTAGAGAAGGAGGCAGCAGGGTCTTGATGTGCCTCATGACAAGCCTCTCAAAGCACATGATGATGGGTGTAAGTGCAATGGGACGGTAGTCATTGAGGCAGGACACTGAAGACTTCTTCTGCACAGGGATGATGGTGGTTGCCTTGAGACACGTTGGGATGGTGGCACTGCTCAGGTAAATGTTGAAGATGTCGGTGAAGACATCTGTCAGCTGGTCCGCACACTCCCTGAGCACTCTAGCAGGGATGTTGTCTGGTCCAGCGGCTTTCCGTGGGTTAACTCTGCGTAGAGTTTTCCTCACGTCAGCTGCTGTAAGACACAACACCTGGTCGTCGGAAGGAGGGGTGGTCTTCCTCGCTGCCACACTGTTCTGGGTCTCGAACCGGGTGTAGAACCGGAGTGAATATAGACAATCTAACTATACTTCCTCAGACCACAGCAGTCTCAGATCATTATCTAATCTCATATGAAATTAGCTTTAGTCGTACTATAGGTTTATCCACACAATACTGTGTTAAGCGCACTATGACTTCCTCTACACCTCGTAGCTTTATCGAAAACCTCCCAGATCTGTCTAATACTATTAGCTCTCTGTCTAAACCCACTGATCTAGATATTCTTACCCAATGCTTGGAGGACACTTTTCACCTCTACTTTAAATAAAGTGGCTCCATTAAAACGTAAAAGAATTAGGCAGAAGAAGAAAACTAGCTCCATGGTATAATGATCACACTCGATGCTCTAAAAACAGACCGTCAGACAACTAGAGCGTAAAATGGCGCCTGACTAAACTTGAAGTGTTCCAGTCTGCCTGGAAGGATAGCCATCATAGACTATAGAAAAGCTACCTAAGTGTATGCACGTTCATCTTATCTGTCCTCACTGATAGATAATAACAAAAAAATAATCCAAGATTATTATTTAGCCACTATCTCTAAATTAAACTAAGAGTCAATCTGCGACTGAAACCCCAGATACCGTTAAACATACAGTAGCAACGACTTTATGAATTTCTTCAGTAATAAAATTGAAACAATTAGGCTAAAATACAAAAAATGCGCAGGTAACAGCTTCAAGTGTTAATGCTAATCTAGAGCCACAGTATAACTCCTGGCAGAGAAGGCTGGAATCTTTTGTTCTGTACTCCAACAAAGAGATTTATTTTCAAATAAATTCATCCTCAAAATCGTCTACGTGCATACTAGATCCAGTTCCGACTAGTTTACTGAAGAAAGTTCTGCCAGATATAACCATGCCTCTTCTGTCTATAAAAAACTCATTCTCTTAGCCTAGCGTTACGTCCCAAAAATACCCTTAAATTAGCAGTAATTAAGCCTTTAATTAAGAAACCTAATCTTGATCCCTATGATCTTTTTAGCAAACTAACAGACGCATTTCAAATCTTCCATTTATATCAAAGATTTAGAGAAAGCTGTAGCAGGAAACAGTTTAAGCTCCCTACCTGCACAGGAACAACATCCATGAAAAATTCAGTCCTGGTTTTAGGCCTCATCATAGCACCGAGACAGCCACTGGTGAAAATTGTAAATGATCTTTTAATATTTGCTGACAGAGTGGTAACTCATCCTTACTGGTCCTACTGGATCTTAGTGCAGCATTTGAACACAATAGACCACTCCATCCTACTAGACAGTGCTGGAAAAATCTTGTAGGAGTAACAGGAATAGCTCTTTCATGGTTCAGATCTTAAATAATCGAACGCTATCAGTTTGTAAATATAAACGGTCAATCGTCAACTCACAAAACAGTACATATTGGTGTTCCACATTGATCTGTCGAAGGACCTAAAATAATTACCAAATACATGCTACCACTCGTTACCCATAATCAGAAACCATAACATAAATTTTCACCTGCTTATGCTGATGACACGCAACTGTATATCTCAGCTAGACCAGATGATCCACTTTCACCTTAATAAGATAGAGGACTGTGTTAGAGACATAAGAGACTGGATGTCAAGCAACTTCCTCCTATTTAAACTCAGACAAAACAGAAGTTCTTCTTCTTGGTCCCAAAAGTGTTAGAAACAAGCTGTCTGCATGTACCACTCAATCTAAAAATAGCTTCTTTAGTTACACCAGGTACCTCTGTTAAAAGTCTTGGTGTCACAATTGAATCCTGATTTGGCTTTCGATGAGCATATTAATAATATCACTAGAGTAGCTTTCCTACATCTTCGCAATATTGCGAAATTAAGAAATGCACTGTCACGTACAGGATGCAGAAAAACTAGTTCACGCCTTTATTACCTCAAGGCTGGATTACTGTAATGCCCTGCTTTCTGGTTGTTCCTGCAAAAGCCTTAACAAACTTCAGCTAGTCCAAAACGCTGCAGCTAGAGTCCTTACAAGAACTAGGGAAGTTTGATCATATCAGCCCAGTCTTATCCAACTTACACTGAGTTACCAGTAAATTCCGTATTGAGTATAAAATTCTTCTTCTGATCGTATAAGGCTTCTAAACGGCCTGGCTCCTTACCCTTACTGAACTTATCTCGTACTACAAGCCTTCACGTGACCTTAGTCTCAAAGTGCGGGCTCTCTGTTAGTGCCTAGAATTAACCAAAGTTACATCGGGGAGCAGAGCCTTTTCATACAAGGACCCCCCAGCTTTTGGGAATAATTTTACCTGTCAGTGTTCGGGACTCAGGACACAGCCTCAATCTTTAAGTCCAGGCTTAAAACCTACTTGTTTGGTAGTCAGGCTTTTGGTAATTAGTCTTTTCTTTTCTGTAGATAAAAGGTGGCAGGTCTAGGGGTCCACTGACAGAGAGTGTTTGGGTAAACTGGGAATGTTGGTGCTGTCGTCCCGCTGCTCCTCGTGTTCACTCAGGTTTGTTGACGGTGGAGCAGAGGGGCGATGACTTCTCAGGGAGCCCTCATGTCTGGTGTGACCTTGTGTGGCTCTCCCTTTTAGTTATGCTGTAATAGCCAGGCCCCTGCCGGAGTCACTGCTGCACTCTGTTAACATCGTATAGTGGTTCAGGTCTTCTGTCAGACGCTAACAGTCTGTCTGTTCTCTTTGTCTGAGCTGAACTGCTGCCCGTCCTGTGTGGCCTGATGCTGTTGCTTCATCTGTCCCGACTGGGAGCCACTGGGAACCTTTACTACCACGGAGCTCCTGGCTGTCCTGCACTGTGGAGGCTTGGCCTGCGCCTGCTGACCCATCTTATGAACCACCAACATCATTACAGACTAATCAGACATTACACTCTGCTTTCTAGTGCTGTATGTATCTGGTGTTGACTCCGAGGAGGATGGGTTTTCCCCCGTGGACGGTTCTTGGCTTGCTCTCTCGAGATTCGTTTAACGATTCCTTAAAGCTGCCTGACAACTAAGTTGTAAAAGGCTATAAAATATACTTTCTTGCCACTGAGTGGCATCACTGTCACAGCCAGGTGGTGCAGTCCTGTAGTTAGTGACGGCCTGGATGCCCTGCCACATACGCCGTATGTCACCACTGTCTCTGAAGTGGCTGTGGATGCTCTGACCATGTGTGCGCTTCGCCTCTCTGATGGCCTGGGACAGTTTGGCCCTTGCCTTCCTTAGGGCCGCCTTGTCTCCTGCTTTGAAGGCGGAGTCTCGAGCCTTCAGCAGAGCACGCACCTCTGCAGTCATCCACGGCTTCTGGTTGGGGCGTGTGGTGATGGTCTTGGAAACAGTCACATCATCGTCACATCATCTATGCACTTGCCGATGTAGCTGGTCACAGATGAAGTGTACTCCTCTAAGTCTGTGGTGGTGCTGTAGGTTGCAGCCTCCCTAAACATTTGCCAGTCAGTATGCTCAAAGCAGTCCTGAAGAGCAGAGATGGCTCCTGATGGCCATGTTCTCACCTACTTTAGAACCGGCTTTGGTTGTCTGACGAGCGGTCTGTATGCTGGAATTAGCATAACAGGGATGTGATCCGAGTATCCGAGGTGGGGGCGGGGCTCTGCCCGGTACGCGCTGGGAATGTTGGTGTAGTTAGTCTAGAGCCCTGCATTATAGTTATTATAAGTTACTAAACATCACATTCCTACATCTCATTCCAAATCATGAGCATTAATATGGAGTTTGTCCCCTTTGTTGTAGTAACAAGAACTTTTTAAAGAAGGCTTTACAGTGGGCAAGAAGGCCATCAGTGTTTCTGTTCATACTATAGGTGCTGGATGGGGTTGGGTCAGAACCCTTCCACCTCAGACAAAAGCACTTTCCACAAACTGAGCATACACTGTTGCATTACAGTTTCCCCCTAATGCCTTAGACCAGTATTTCTCCTCCACCAATCTTGTGGCAGAGGAGGAGAAATGGCAGTGTTCTGCTTCTCTTACATCCTCAGGGGTGCACAATCCCTCTACACCAACTTGCCTCCATTCACAGAAATCCACCACTTTTGAGGCACATTAGGTTTTACAGAATTATAATTACATGATACCTTTAATAGAGTAAACATGGAAAAAGGTTCTACTGATGATTCAGGAAACACAAATCTGATAGCAGTTACAGTTGAACTGAAGGCATTTGCTTTCTGGGTCCTGAATCTTCCTGAAAATCTTTTTACAGCCTTTTTACCAAACCTACCAGCAGTTGTCTCTAAACGTTTCCTGGTCTTTCAGACCTTAACCTGACCTCCACCGTCCCTGTTATCTACCTTCTTAATCACATTAGGAACTGAGGAACTGGCTCTCTGAAAACGCTCTGCTATCTTCTGTAAGCTTCTCCTGCTTTATGGGCATCAGTTATTGTAATGGTCAGAGAGCTGATCTGCTGCTTAGAGGAGCCCATGGCTGCTGGTTGTGGGGACGAGGTCTGGGGAGTTACAGTGTTTATGAAGCTGGGAAATCTGTGTAACCCTCGTTAACGCACTCTTTCTGAGTCTGAGCCTGCACACCCATCCCCGCTAAGTTTCCCAAAAGAGTACACTATTTCTTTTCGACGGAAGCTGAGAAAAAAAACAGAGCGAGTGGGGTGTGACAATAATTGAACCCTGGTGGGGTAGATTCATTTAGAGCAAAATATTCACCCTGTTTGACCCACGTCTCAGTGAGACACATGGGCGTGGTAGTGGGGGGAAAAGTGGACCTTACTACCCAGGGCCCGAGTAGGGAGAGGGGCCCATTTTTATGCTCACGTTCCTCGTGTACTGGCATGGATAGGGGCCCACTGTCATTAAGAGTGTACAGGGCCCAGAATTTGCTGCTACTCCCCTGGTGAGACATAACACACTGAGTTGCTTATCAGTAATCATTTCGTTTTCTATTGCTGCTTTGGGTGCCAGAGACCATATATTTAGAAGACCAAGCTTAAAGCGACAGCTGCTAGCGTTACCACTACAAGAAGTTAAATTAACTTTAACGAGATTCTTACAACAGATTGTTCTACGTCGACGTTTGCGAGCGGGACGGGTAACAGACACAGTATTTGTAGCTCAGTTAACCACATTATTAGTACTTGCCTTGTTTGCAGCATTAGCAGTATAACATGTGCTGAGATCTCAGAGTTAGCTAGGGGCTGTTTGCCAGCGCTACTTACATGGCCTCCAGTTTGCACGTTTGGACGGCACTCTCGATGTTCCGGGAGAGTATACGGGATCCTAGACAACTAGGATGAAGCCCGTCCCTCCGGTAGAGAGCCGGCTGCTCCCAGAACGAAGACCAGTTGTCCACGAAACCGAGGCCGTTGATCGCACTCCAGCCGCAAAGCCAGGACTGCAGCCCAAAGAGCCTGCTGAACCGCTCGCAGCCCTTCATGTAGGTGGGGAGAAACACCATTTACTCTAACATGGCGGACGATAGAACTACCGATAACATAAACAGAGTCCTGTAAAGAGAGGCCCGAGGTGCTGGAGCGGGCGACGGGGGCCGAGACTTACTGATACCTGCTGATACCTGCTGATATCTGCTGATACCTGCTGACTTACCGATACCTACCGATACCTGCTGATATCTGCTGACTTATGGATGCCCGCTGATACCTGCTGATATCTGCTGATCTACTGATACCTGCTGATATCTGCTTATACCTGCTGATTTCTGCTGACTTACTGATACCTACTGATACCTGCTGATATCTGCTGATACCTGCTGACTTACTGATACCCGCTGATATCTGCTGACTTACTGATACCTGCTGATATCTGCTGATACCTGCTGACTTACTGATACCTGCTGATATCTGCTGATCTACTGATACCTGCTGATATCTGCTTATACCTGCTGATATCTGCTGACTTACTGATACCTACTGATACCTGCTGATATCTGCTGATACCTGCTGACTTACTGATACCCGCTGATATCTGCTGACTTACTGATACCTGCTGATATCTGCTGATATCTGCTGACTTACTGATACCTACTGATACCTGCTGATATCTGCTGACTTGCTGATACCTACTGATACCTGCAGATATCTGCTGATACCTGCTGATATCTGCTGACTTACTGATACCTACTGATACCTGCTGATATCTGCTAAAACCTTCTGATATCTGCTTATACCTGCTAATATCTGCTGACTTACTGATACCTGCAGATATCTGCTGATACCTGCTGATATCTGCTGACTTGCTGATACCTGCTGATATCTGCTGACTTACTGATACCTACTGATACCCACTGATACCTGCTGACTTGCTGATACCTGCTGATATTTGCTGACTTACTGATGCCTGCTGATACCTGCTGACTTACTGATGCCTGCTGATATCTGCTGACTTACTGATACCTGCTGATATCTGCTGATACCTGCTAAATACTGCTGATATCTGCTGATACCTGCTAACTTGTTGATACCCTCTGATATCTGCTGATACCTGCTGATATCTGCTTATACCTGCTGATATCGGCTGACTTACTGATACCTACTGATACCTGCAGATATCTGCTGATACCTGCTGATACCTGCTTATACCCGATATCTGCTGATTTACTGATACCTGCTGATATCTGCTGATATCTGCTTATACCTGCTGATTTCTGCTTACACCTGCTGATATCTGCTGATACCTGCTGATATCTGCTGACTTACTGATGCCTGCTGATATCTGCTGACTTACTGATATCTACTGATACCTGCTGATATCTGCTGACTTACTGATGCCTGCTGATATCTGATGACTTACTGATATCTACTGATACCTGCTGATATCTGCTGACTTACTGATACCTACTGATACCTGCTGATATCTGCTGATATCTGCTGACTTACTGATACCTGCTGATACCTGCTGATATTTGCTGACTTACTGATGCCTGCTGATACCTGCTGACTTACTGATGCCTGCTGATATCTGCTGACGTACTGATACCTGCTGATATCTGCTGATACCTGCTGAATACTGCAGATATCTGCTGATACCTGCTTATACCCGATATCTGCTGACTTACTGATGCCTGCTGATATCTGCTGACTAACTGATACCTACTGATATCTGCTTATACCTGCTGATATCTGCTGATACTTGCTGACTTGCTGATACCTGCTGATATCTGCTGATACCTGCTGATATCTGCTTATACCTGCTGATACCTGCTGATATCTGCTGATACCTGCTGATACCTGCTGATATGTGCTGATGCCTGCTGATATCTGCTTATACCTGCTGATATCGGCTGACTTACTGATACCTACTGATACCTGTTTATACCTGCTGATATCTGCTTATACCTGCTGATATCTGCTGACTTACTGATGCCTGCTGATACCTAAAGTACCTGCTGATGCCTGCTGATATCTGCTTATTCCTGCTGATATCTGCTGACTTACTGATGCCTGCTGATATCTGCTGACTTACTGATGCCTGCTGATACCTGCTGATATCTGCTCATACCTGCTGATATCTGCTGACTTGCTGATACCTACTGATTCCTGCAGATACCTTGTTTAAATTATTATTTTAGTTAGACTTATAATTTAAATTATTAAATGTGTTCTCTGTACAGGATGTGTTAACTTGCACCTGACTGTATAGAAGTTACTGAGAAGTGCAGAAGAGCTGAAGCATGGGAAAGAAGAAGTGGTCAAATCACTTTAAAAAGTAAGTTCCTTAAACTTGTAATGGTTAGTTAATAGAATAAGAATTCATGGAGGAACCACCAACTGTATAAATGATGTATGTGATATATACACTTGTTGACTGTGCAACCATTGAAGAACAGGGTAATAAAGTATACATAGAAACAGATGAACTACAGAGTGTCCTATAGAAGCTGATACAATGTACAGTGAGTGCAGATACACGGTGTTAATGTTATGACTGATGGCTGTATGTATGTACAGTCAAGCTCGAAAGTGCACTCCTGATTTTTTTCCAGAAAATGAAGTATTTCTCCCAGAAAATTATTGCAATTACACATGTTTTGTTATAAACATGTTTATTTTCTTTGTGTGTATTGGAACAACACAAAAAACAGAGGGAAAAAAGGCAAATTTGACATAATTTCACACAAAACTCCAAAAATTGGCTGGACAAAATTATCGGCACCTTTTCAAAATTGAGGGTAAATAACTTTGTTTCAAGCATGTGATGCACATTCAAACTCACCTGTGATAAGTAACAGGAGTGGGCAATTTAAAAATCACACCTGAAACCAGATAAAAAGGAGAGAAGTTGACTCAATCTTCGCATTGTGTGTCTGTGTGTGCCACACTGTCATCTCAGGCTGCTGTTTCCCCTCCCTGCCCACAGAGGTCACCCTCACCGGAATTTTAGTCCTGAGTTTCCCACCTGATTGCAATCAGAGGCCATTTTGTATCTTTACAAAGGAGAAAAATTGATGAAAGGTTGCAACGCAGGATAGTCTGGATGGTGGATAAGCAGCCCCAATCAAGTTCCAAAGAAATTCAAGCTGTCCTGCAGGCGCAGGGTGCATCAGTGTCAGCTCGAACTATCCGTCGACATTTGAATGAAATGAAACGCTATGGCAGGAGACCCAGGAGGACCCCACTGCTGACACAGAGACATAAAAAAGCTAGACTGCAGTTTGCCAAAATGTATGTAAATGAGCCAAAATCCTTCTGGGAAAACATTTTGTGGACAGATGAGACCAAGATAGAGCTTTTTGGTAACGCACATCATTCTACTGTTTACCGAAAATGGAATGAGGCCTACAAAGAAAAGAACACAGTACCTACAGTCAAATATGGTGGAGGTTCAAAGATGTTTTGGGGTTGTTTTGCTGCCTCTGGAACTGGGTGCCTTGACTGTGTGCAAGGCATCATGAAATCTGAAGATTACCAAAGGATTTTGGGTCGCAATGTAGGGCCCAGTGTCAGAAAGCTGGGTTTGCGTCCTAGGTCATGGGTCTTCCAGCAGGACAATGACCCCAAACATACTTCAAAAAGCACCCAGAAATGGATGGAAACAAAGCGCTGGAGAGTTCTAAAGTGGCCAGCAATGAGTCCGGATCTAAATCCCATTGAACACCTGTGGAGAGATCTTAAAATTGCTGTTGGGAGAAGGCACCCTTGAAATATGAGAGACTTGGAGCAGTTTGCAAAAGAAGAGTGGTCCAAAATTCCAGTTGAGAGGTGTAAGAAGCTTGTTGATGGTTATAGGAAGCGATTGATTTCAGTTATTTTTTCCAAAGGGTGTGCAACCAAATATTAAGTTGAGGGTGCCAATAATTTTGTCCGGCCCATTTTTGGAGTTTTGTGTGAAATTATGTCAAATTTGCCTTTTTTTCCTCTGTTTTTTTGTGTTGTTCCAATACACACAAAGGAAATAACATGTGTATAACAAAACATGTGTAATTGCAATAATTTTCTGGGAGAAATACTTTCAATTCAGGGGTGCCAACACTTTCGACCATGACTGTATATGTACACTCTTTGTATAATATTGTTGCACCTGATATAGATATTGAACACACAGATTATATATGGCATATATGATATGATATACACTCAGTGACTACACATAATAAATATGACGTACAATTTTTGACTGTATATAAGATAATTAATGATTTTCAAGCAGTGTTCATAGAGTAATAAATACAATCTGACAATGTTTATATTGTCCACTCATAAATAAAATAAAATGAAGTTAGTTATTTAAATTTTGTCTGCCACACGTTTAGTACAATATCAGGGCAATACAAAAATAAGACTCCAATACATAAACAGAGATAAGTCATAAATAAACTAAACCACACATACGCTGCATTTTTAAAGACATAATTTAAAGTTTGTAAAGTTTGCTAACTGACTGTCAGGCCAACTGACCTTCCTGATCAGCCTTACCTGAGTTCTTATCCGTTGCACCTGTCCTTCATTAACTTCTCCTGCTTCTACCTGTCTGTTTGCACTCACTCTGCGCTAGGTATTGCCACTTGTTGCCTTACTAAGCGTTTAATCCTGCTGATCTGGTTTTAAGTTTTAATAGTTTGTTGCCGTTTGTCTTTTGGTTCTCCCCTTTGAATTGTTTTGGTTTTGACTCTGGTTTGTCACTTGGTTTCTGGCTCTGTTCTCTTCCCTTTGGTTATATATGCTTTGATGCTTGCTGAGTTTGACTCCGTTTGTTTAATAAAACCTGCCTATCTGTTTAGCTCTGCTTGCATCTGCCAAACATTAGACTTTAAAACAAACATTAAATGTAGAAAGCAGCCTGTCTAAAAGTACAGTACGTTTTATGCTATGTTTGTTGTTGGGTTTTTTTTCCAATATTTTCAAATCAGAAAATTAACATGTCATTTGATGAGTCTGGGATGTTCAGGACACGTTTCTGGACAGTGTGGTCAAGCAGCGTGTGTATAGACACATGGCTGCAACAGGAAGAGCTGAGCAAGTCTAAATTTAAAAACTACTGAAGCTAAATAAGTGTGAAAAATGGATTAACCAGATTAAATATTTCAGTGTTCTCAAATCTACATAAGAATGAAAAGTATAACACAATGCACATCTTTTTGTCTGAATAATATTTGTTTCCTATAAGCAAATCAAAGCCAGTTCATGTATATACTGTTTATGCACAAAGGAAGTTCCATAAAAACAGCAAAAAACACACAAGTAGGAAAGGAAATATAAATATAAGTATATATTATATTCTATCATTTAGAATTGGAGTCTCCTGTTAGTTTGAAACTTAACAGTCCCTCTACAGAACACACATCTACACACTGTAATGCACAATTGACTGTGTTGAAACACACAAAACCAAGCAGGCGATTCTTCTCAGTCGTCCTACAACTGTTTAATCTCATGTGACCACATGCAGCTACTCCAATTTCAAGCAGCAATCATCCTGTGTTTAGGTACTCAATATCGGAAGGTTCTGTGACGAGTAAGTACGACTTCACACCGGACAGGGGCTCAATCGTACATTCGCCACATGGACACCAGACCTTTTTGGCCAGCCAGTTTTTAATACTGTATTTTCTCAGATATCGGTTTTATTTAGGTCTAAAATACTGGAGACTTGCTCTGCTTATAAATGCGCATAGAAAAAAGACTTTACATTGTTAATACTCATTTTAATTCCCTTTTTGTCTCCATGGGCTGCAATTTCCCAACTTCTTCTTTTACTTATCTGTAACAAGCAGTGCAGGTCACTGTGTCATTCTGAAATCCCCAGCAGGACAGGAAAAATAACAAGTGGTGTCATAGCAGGTAACTGACAGGATGTCGATTCTAAAATTATAACTGTGTTGATGAGTTAAATTGAATATATATTCGGTTTAAAGAGCAAAAATCTGTGATGATCCATTTCAAGTTTAGGAGAAATTAACAGATGAATAGATGACTTCCTTTTCTTCAGCTGGGTGGTTTTTCTGAAAAAGAGGAAACAGAAAGCCTTTTTTATATGAAGAAACACAGAAACTGGTGCACAGAGTTTTGTAAAGGGTTTTCCCACACCAATCCGGGTCACGTTGCATTTGCACAAAGAATTTCAAACAAAAATATCTGTTTAACTTCATTAGTAGTTATTACATTTTAGTAACAAACATTAAATTCAGATGCTACATGTTGCATATGACTGCTTGAGTATAGTAGAACATATTTATATAACAGTAAAATAAATTGATGTCATTTTAATAAATATTTCACACAACAGATTTATTTATTGGAGGGTGTTTAAATTTTTCAAATTTTTAATGAATTTATTAAAAACTCGCCTTTTTTTCCATATGCTACTGAGACTTAGTTTTAGTTGATGCATTCAAACTTCATTAAATTAACTTAAATATGATTCCATATTTGTTTGGACATTTAATGTACAGTTATCATATTGTGTGGATTTATTAGTGTTAATTCTGTTTATTCAAAATGAAAAATTATTCTTAAATGCAGTGTAATTTCAGTATTCAGAGAGCAATGTTTCAGAAGTAATTAATAAAATTAATAATAATTAATAATAATTAATAAAAAAAAAAACTACTACACTCTTACAGATGTTTCTTCAAGAGTTCCTTAGTAAAGACAGTGGTTCTATATAGAACATTGAATACTCAATGGTTCTTTGCATTGTGAAATTCTCCTTCAGCTTGAAGGAAAAATGTTGTGTGCTGTTTTATACAGAGCATTTTTGAAACTGATTCTTTATAGAACCAGATCGGGTTCTGCTGAATCATAGTAAAAATAGCAAAACTCTTTTGGTGCTACCAGTGTATTCATTCAAGAACCTTTTTTTTATTATGTTGGCCGAAAAGAACCCCAATTAGAAATAAGGAAGGAAATGGATGTTTGCTGAACTATACTTACAGAAATTGGTGAGCATTCGGCAAACCCAACATCTGCTGGAGCTTCTAAAGAAAAAGGTCACCATTAAATGTATTTTAATTCAGCCAATCAGAGCTTTGCTTTCACTACCAACAGGTCTTATTTTAGAAAATGTGGCCTAAAAATGTGGAATAAGTTCTGTGTAAAATGCAACCTGAGAAAAAAACTGCTTGTCTGGACAATAAAGTTTTATTTGTTCAGAAAAAAACTAACAATAAAATAAATACAAGAGATATGAATAAAATAAGCAGTTGGAGTTTAGTGTGTTGGATGAACAATTTCTTGCCTTCTCCTCAACAAAGCCCAGCATTGTTTAGGGTTATTTTCCAATACCTGCTGTATATAAATCAGGAACTGCTGTTGGAATTTAATAAACCCATGTCATGTCTGGAGATGTCCAGGAAAGATCTGGAGCCAAGCTGTGTTCTTCATAAACTTAACCACATTTTAAAAACATTCTTGGTAGGTCTACTGGGTTTATACTGTGTTTATTGTACAAATATATCATTTTAAACAATCTGCTGATGCAATCTGCCTAAGACTTTCAGAGTACTGTAGATGATTTTATAAAAGTGACTTACTTAATTTCTGCCGGACGTTCACTGCTGCGTACGTGATGCTGTCTCCTGCACTTGTTGGTGACTCCAGTCTCACTAAATAGAAAATAGAGTCAATAAATAAAGTCATTCCTTAAAAATAATTCATGGAATAACTCATCATCTCGGCCAATCCCAGCGAAATCACAGAAAGCTTCCAAACCCACCGTCTCAGATTTAATTATTATTTTCAAGAAATAATTTTAGACTTGTATGTAGATTAGTTTTAGGATTTAAAATGTATATTTGGTCCTAATCTTTTACCTTGAAATGAATCCTGTGGGAAAATTTAGGAGTTTTTATCATTTTTAACTTTTAACAACTTTTGAACTGTTAATATCCTAAAATCTTCTGCCAAATTTCTTTACTTTAAGACTTTGTTTAACCATCAAAATGGAGATACAGACATGCAAGTTTACCATTTTATGGCTTACTGACAATCTGAAGAAAAAAATAATAATTAGAGCAAAATTGACCCTCAATAAAGTACAGATCTTTTTCATTTTGGATATACAGTGACTCGCCTGATTTCTGCCTGAAGTTCACTGCTGCGTATGTAATGCCATCTCCTGCTCGCCTCTCTGATTAGAAAACAGGCAACAAATAAAGTAATTCCTCCGTAATTAAACATAATCAGCTCTTCATTTCAGTCAATCCCTGTGAAATCAGACCGTTTCCCAACCACCTCAGATATGGATATAAGGTGACCCACCTGATTTCGGCCTGAGTTTCACATCTGCATACGTAATACTGTCTGCTGCACTTCCAGATGACCTCATCCACTCTGATAAGACAACACAGTCAAGAAATAAAGTAGTTCCTCAGTAATAAAAGGTGGATCTCTCCTAATTTACCTCAAAATTTGTCAAATGGAGATATTCGCATCGTAATAACTATAGACCTATTTTTTAATCCAGATCTTTAAATCCTGAGTAAATGATCATCTTCAAACATTTCTCTGGTTTTAGAGCAAAGCACAGCACAGTCTCTGCTCCTGCACTCACTGTAGACTCACTGTACTACACTCGTTTCACTGGCAACGATAGAAAGAAGCATTGTGTTGAAATCCCTACAAAAGTATTAGTTTTATTTTCAGACGGCTCTGTGGTGGTCGGGTGCATCAGGGATGGGCAGGAAGGAGAATACAGAGTCCTTGCGAACAGCTTTGTAGAGTGGAATGCAAGGAACCATGTGACTTCAGGAGGAGGAGGTCCACGATCAGCCCCATTACCATCATGAGTCAGAATATTGAGCTGGTAGACACCTACAAATATCTGGGTGTCCTACTCGACTCAAACTGGACTGGAAGGCCAACACGGAGGCTGTGTACAAAAAGGGGATGAGCAGACTCTACTGTTTTAGAAGGCTCAGGTTTTTCGATGTGTGCTGCAACCAGTCTGTTGTTGCGGGTGCTGTCTGCTGTTCTGGGTGCTGTCTGCAGTTGCGGGGGCTGTCTGCTGTTCTGGGTGCTGTCTGCAGTTGCGGGGGCTGTCTGCTGTTCTGGGTGCTGTCTGCTGTAGCGGGGGCTGTCTGCTTTGCGGCAGTTTGCTGGGGAGGTAGCATCAGAGGAGCAGATGCTAAAAAGCTCAACAAGCTGATCAGGAAGACTGGCTCAGTTCTTGGCTGCCCCCTGGATGGTTTCGAGCTGGTGGTCGAAAGAAGGTCACTTAACAAACCCACTGCTATCCTGGACAATCCTACACACCTCCCTCATGACCTTTTGGTCAGACAGTGGACCACTTACAGCAACAGACTCGTACAGCTCCGCTTAGCAAAGGAAGGTACAGGAGATCGTTTGTACCAACAGCGACCACACTGTACAACTCCTCTTCACTGTGCCGGGACATTATTGAACACTAACTGAGCGTCTGCTGGACATTACACAGTACACTTTTCCACACTGATATCACTGTTCACAACCTCTTTGTCTATGCCCTATAAAACTGCACATTTATACGTTATCTGTACTGTTGTTTACAGTGTACAGCTACCCGTTACTGTCATCTGGCTTTCTGATTGGATGGTTTTAGCTGTCTTGTGAATGTGGAAATATACAGTTGCACTGTTCTCCTGTATAATATTTATGCTTTATGTTGTTATTATTGCATATACACCATGGTAAGGATACTTTCAAGGTATTATACATAACAGACACTATTTTTTTAGCACACCGTTAGACTTTCTAGTAGTTTTACTTTCATCCCACTCCTAGTGGTGCTTATTATAATTATTATTATTATTATTATTATTATTATTATTATTATTATTATTATTATTATTATTATTATTATTATTATTATTATTAAAGTACTTCTTCTTCTCTTTATTTATGTACATATTCTACTATTGTATTATTGTCCCATACTGTACTTGGGCTGCTGCAATATGTGACATTAAAAAGGTTCATGAATGTAAACACCCTGGCATATGGTGCACCTTTAAATACCACCCTAACTAGTTATATGTGTAAACTGAGTAGAAAACTTGGCTTCCTAAGTAAAATGTGTTTTCCTCACACTGAAAAAGATTGTTGAAGCAGCTCTACTGTCTGTTCTGGATTACTGTGATGTGACATACAGATCTCCATCAGTGGCTACTCAAATCTCTGGAGGAGAAGGCAAGAAATAGTAATCCAACACACTAAACTCCAACTGCTTATTTTATTCATACCGTTTGTATTTATTTTATTGTTAGTTTTTTTCTGAACAAATAAAACCTTACTGTCCAGACAAGCAGTTTTTCTCAGGTTGCATTTTACACAGAACTTATTCCACATTTTTAGGCCACATTTTCTAAAATAAGACCTGCTGGTAGTGAAAGCAAAGACCACTCACTGTACACTGTATGGAAAGGTCAGCTGGTCATCTCTGACCCTGTGTCGGGAAATACATTGCCTATTTTATCTATAAAGCTTTTCCTGACCATATGCCATCATATATCACATATGATAAAGTAAATTATATATATATATATATATATATATATATATATATATATATATATATATATATATATATTTTATGTAATAGTAAATAATACTGTTTATCAGACACATTGCATTGACTGGATCACCTATCAGGTGCCCAGAACAATTACTGGATTGGGAAAATCTGCTATAGCAGCGAGCTGGAATTCATTACAGGACACTCTAAAGCTTTGCTTACAGGTGATGCTAGTCTTTAACCCTCACTCAGCCTGACACAGTTTTTACAATTTTAGTTACATTTTAATATTATTTTGACCTTATTTTATATGTATTTCTTTTCCTACATACTTTGTTCATGTTTACTTATTTAGTTACTGTTGTGTTTTGCATTCTCTTTTATTTGATTTACTATATTAACTGCAAACAGTGTGATTTGTTACTAATACTATTATTATTATTGTTGTTGTTGTTGTTTTTAGTGTTATCATTATTTTCCTGGTTTATTTAAATGTGTATATTTATTATTAAATTTACTTTGATGATTTTTGCACCCTCATTACTGTATTGGCTGGACTTCATTGTAAATGAGGGACTCTCTCAGTGTGCTCTGAGTTTAAATAAAGTTTGACTGATTGATTAAGCCTCTCAGATTAAGAGCGCTGATCTAGAATGTTCCTGGTCAATAAGGTCATCTTATTAGAGGGGAATGTGATCCCTGATCTATGAACACAGGGTATTCATACGCTCTGGATACACTCTGAATAACTTCTGCTGAATGCCAAGGTGAATTTTGTGATATTGTCATTCTCCTTACCTTTAGTCTTCATTC
This sequence comes from Prochilodus magdalenae, assembly GCA_024036415.1. Classification (NCBI taxonomy): domain Eukaryota; kingdom Metazoa; phylum Chordata; class Actinopteri; order Characiformes; family Prochilodontidae; genus Prochilodus; species Prochilodus magdalenae. The sequence continues at coordinate 22,160 of JAMWET010001559.1, forward strand.
TCCAGAACACAGCACCAATCAGGACAAGGAGGAGGAAGGACAACACAGTGCAGACACTGATCAGGGTGAAGTCTCTATGAAGAGGACTGGGATCTGGCAGAGAATGCAAGGCAGTTACAGAAATTACAGTTCTGCACATTTCACAGTGAGCATGGTAATGGGTGTGACTGTCAGTGCCTGTAGCAGTACCTGTGTTTGTGTGACTGTCAGGGCTTGTTGGTGGTGGTGATGTCTTTGTGATGGAGATGTTGAGAGTTAGTGGAATAAGTGCTTTCAGTGTGGAGCCGGTAAACACAGCATACGTCCAGTCTCTCTGGCCCATATTAACGTTCCTCAGCTGATGTGGGTTAGGGAAGTTCTCTTGGGTTTCCCTGTTGATCCAGTACAGTTGTGTGTCCGGCAGGTGATGAGAAACTTCACATTGCAATGTGACGTTGTCCCCCTCAGTCAGCTGCTGTGGGTCAGTTTGAACTGTGGAACAGAGAGACAGACTTCAGTTCGGTTTGTGTGTGTGTGTGTGTGTTAGCACTGACCTGTTGGAGTATCAGGTGTTTGAAGTGAGGATTAATGGAAGAGACTTCGGTTCGGTTACCTCTCACCACCACGAGTTCAAAGCAAGTCTTAGGCTGAGATGAACTGTGGGGGTGCTGACATTCATATCTCCCTGAGTCGCCCCACTGTATATTTGAGATGCTTAAAGAAAAGTCACCACTCTTATTCCTGAGATGGAGCCGGTTTCCAAAGTGAGGAGATACCGGTGTGAGGGGGATGGACTGATCTGCATGGTGGGATCTCCAGGACCAGTTGGCCGGTTTAGATGAAGAGACCAGATTTTTGCAGAAGAGAAAGACAGAATCTCCCTCACTGGCTCGAAACAAAGTCGAGTGGTCACTTAAAGATGCTGAAATAAACACACACACGATTATTATTATTATTACTATTATTATTATTATTATTATTTTTGTTGTTGTTGTTGTTTTTATTATTTTATTATTTTTATTATTATTATAATTATTATTATTATTATTTAGTAAGTAGTTATGTAATTGTTTACCGTGTCTCGGTGTCAAGTTTACTTCTGTTCTGTTGCAGACATACCGTCCCTTCTTCTGATCTTTAAAGTCTTTTATAAGTAGATGCTCTGTGTTGTTTATATTTACTCTCATTGTGTCCCTAATTTGAGGTCCTGTCCAACAAGACTGTCCCACACTGCAAGGGCAGCTTAAAGAAACATCATTCCCTGGAGCAATTTCACTAACCTTTCCTAAAGAGAGAAAATGAAGTGTAAGTAAATATGACTCTGTTTTATATCTATTATATACTATTAAATGACAGTCTTTTTTTTTACTTACCACTGGAGCCTGTAGCTTCACCAGCGCAAACAATCAAACAGATTAAGATCCTCACAGACATTCTGAAAGACAGTGCTACGTGAATCATCTTAGAATTAGAGGAACATCAGTATCATATTTCCTCTTATGAGACAAGTAAGGAGGGCGTCGGCTGTCCCAGCATGCACAGTAACATCACACAGAGGCGCAAACTAACACAAACCACTGGACGAAGAAGCCACAGAGAGCCATTGGTTCAGTGACAGCCAGCCTAACTTTAAACTACAACAACGATATATTTAGATTTTTTTCTGGGGTTTCAGCATCTGTGGGTTTAACACGCCTCTCTGTGGTGTCCTCACTGGTCATGTGTCTGCATCGTCTTCTGAAGAGTCATTTCGGTTTCTCCCTTCGTCTCTGAATCCTGGCTTGCAGCCATGAATTAACATCAGTTATTTTTGACTTCCTGTCTATGCAAGCGTGTTTCAGAGATAGTTTCTCAAGCAGTCTTTTTATTAGGCCAGTCCTGGTTCTGTGACATTTACTGGAACATGTGCAACAGGTCTGTTTTATAATGCTTAGCACAGTTGTCTAAGCACTGGTGCTGTCATCGGGAGATTGCATGTGTGATGCTACAGACGTACATGATTTGCAAGTGCAGTCAACACAAGGAGTTAACATTCTCCTCCAGGCGTGTTGAACTGTCTAATGACTTTGTGTTATGGTTGTCATAAATGATTAGTTTAAAATTGTGGACACACTAGTCCTCACCTCCCCAGCTTGGTGGCATCGTGTAACAGAGGGGTGGACAACTAAATTAAATAAGGTCTCTAAGACAATAAGATCTTGCTTAGGGCATTTAAAGCTCTGAAAGTTCTAGCATTATAACTGCTGAACATTGTGTGATTTGCTCAGCTAAGACAGCTTACTGCAAAGGATCACTCACAACAAGGGGTTTCCACCAGTCCAGGATATCCCAGATTGTCTAGGTATTTGGTTACCTGTCTGGGAATAATGAATTTCTCAGTATCCAAGCATTTTATCATGTTAGTATTCATTATAAAGTTTAATCTGCTGATTATTACTCAGGTATATCGCTTGTAATACCTGTCTACGAGTCTGATTGGTTCAGAGTTCTCTGAATGTAGGTACTGTTTTTGGGAAATGAGCACTGGGCAACATATTCAGGCAGCACTGCAGTCAAATAACTGAGATGAGGTCGTCTGTCAGTTCTGACATTTCTGTCATAATTCTGTAACAAATCAAGCCACTGACTGAGTATCCCGGATATCAGCGTCCTGTGGGCAGCATCATGTGACCACTAATAAAGGATTAGAGGATGACCAACATCTTACATGTGTCTTATCCACTCACACCAGCACAACACACACTAACACACCACCACGTCAGTGTCACTGCAGTGCTTAAAATGATCCACCACCCACATACCTGAGTTGTGCTCCTGCAGGGGTCCTGAACATTGAAGAACAGGGAAATAAAGAATATACAGAAACAAATGGACTACAGTCTGGAACTGTAGAACTACAGAGTGCTCCTATATGGCCAGTAGAGCTGAAAAGATGGAGACTGAGTGTAGATACAAGGAGGTGGTTTTAAAGTGTAAATCCTGTGACGGCCTGAGGAACCATGATCAGATGCTTTGGCGCTGAGTCGCCAGAAGGGGCCGCCACAGAGCCGCATTTGGGAAACAGTCATGTTGTTTCCTAAACCTCTGTCAGCGGTGTTAAAGAGTAAAGGGTGATCGGGGAAAGGGGAGGGGCGGGGCCTCGGTAGGTCAGCTGAGCAGCAAGCAGAACCACCAATCAGAACTACCGCATGGCGCACATAACCCCGGTAAACACAGTGCGGCTGGAGCGAGAGCAGCAGTGGAGGGTTGTTTACATCCAGCACAGGAGGCTAAAGAGGTGAGTACAGATATCTATTCAGGGTTCTCTGCGGGAGGAACATGTTCATGTTTGGTAACATCTGTGTTCTAGATACTGAGGGTGTTCAAAGGGTGTTAAACATGATCAACTGCTCCAGGCCTGTTTCAGTCTGAACTGAATTAGCATTATACAGTGTTTCAGATGTGGCTCGTACTTCAGTCCTAATGTGTGATAGTTTAACAGCTATCTAATAAAACAGGAGATCCGCGGGTCTTTCTACATCATCACCATCACCTGCAAACCTCCCCACAGTTAGTTAAGAATAACTTGTTGCAGTAGAAAAGAACAGCGTCCAAAAAGGGGCATCTCAACCCACCACTGGGGTAAAAAGTGCCCCTACGTCATTCATTAGTTTATGAATATTATTTATTTAAGTGATTAAAGTTTAACAGAAAGTCCTGCTCAATCATTTCTAGTTTGCATTTGTTAAAACAAAAAAAACTCATTCATTAAAATACATTCATTTAATAATTCATTTATTAATTAATAAATGTTAATGATTCCTCTTAAATACCCTTAAAAAACAGAAATAATACTGAAATGAAAAAGGATAAGGACAATTTCTGTAATGTTATTGGATTTTAAATGGAAATTTAAGGGATTTGATAATAGAATATTAGGAAAATTGTTTTGTAGGATCTTAATTTTTTATTGTTTTTATAGTCATTTATGTGAGTATTATATTTTCACTCTGTCCCTGTATTGTATGAGTGGCTGATATGGTCAGTTGATCTTTCTGCACCCTTTTACCCCGTAAACTTTATGGAAAACTATCGAACACTAGTAAATACAGCTCACAGACTGATATATATAAACGTGTAAACTTATCAGTGAAACTCTGTATATTTCTAGGACAGTATGCTAAAGGGGATTACTTGCCCTGTCTGAGGGGACAATAAATCAGCCTAAAGGATTTTTCACATGTACAACTTAATATACTGTATGTACATAGATTTACCCCAATTTTACAATAATGCAGTGATCCAGATGAAATTCCAAAACTCTTGTTTTTTTTAAATGATTTTAAATGTTTTCCTGACCTTCCTGTGTAACTCATTTAATGTAAGCAATGTAAACATTGTGTTTACAAACGTTTGTGATTATTGTTATTAAATTAGGCAGACTGGATAATCACAGAGCAGATATTATTAATTCCAGAATTGGAACACAGAAATTCAGTTAATACTGTACTGTAAGTACACTAATACAGCACCACAGGAATATTCTACAGAGGAGAAAATGTAGATTAATGTACAGCTCCATATAAACACAGTAGTCTCATAGTTTAACTATAGAGCTTTTATTCAAGGGTAAGAGTTAGACTAGTGCAGTATCAGCTGGTTGTTAGCTGAGCAGTGCTAAACTGATCACGGCTGAGGCAGATGTGTTTTGTTTGTGTCAGTGAAGGAAATGGAGGCTCCGTCCACCTCGCAGCAACATGACCGCAGGACCCGACCACAGGTGAGCTGCTGACTATTGCACTCATATGAATGGTTAGGCTATAAGACATGATGGTAGTTTAGACTGTAGTAGCTGCATTAAGAAGGGTTTTCTAAATTTCTGGCTTTTCAGCGAGGTAAACGAGTCATTCAGAGGGGGTTTGGTGTGAGATGGTTCAGATGTTGTTTACAGTGGTGATGAGGGATGTTTTATATGGAATGTTGATGATGCTATTCTAGAGCAGAGCATTTCGGACCGAACCCCTCTGAATGAACTTTGTGAATGTTTAGGTAAATCCTGAACTTTTAATACTGCAGACATTTTAGAAAAGTCTCTTTTAATGAGTTAAGCATAGTCTACAAGCATGACAAACAGACTGCTGGTAATGTAGCAGGTCCGAGAGGGTTCCATAAATTGTAATCTTTATCTATTCACAGTAAAAACCTGTAGGTGTTGTACGTGGCTGTGATGGATTTTGTGTCTTTAGGAAAACACTGGTGGATTGTGGGATTCAGTGAAAAAGGCCGCTTTTGTCATCGGATCAGGACTGTTCTTCCTCGTCGCTTTCCGGAACTCTGTAACATGGTAATAAAGAGCTTTCTGTGGGAAGCTTTGGAGTCTGTGGATGGAGTTTAAAGCAGTAGCCTGTAAATTAATCTAGTTCCTCCAGTTTAACCCCACATTTCCCCATAAAGCTGTGGTTCTATGTAAATGTTGGAGGTGTAAATATTAGTGAGTCTGTTCCACATTGGTTTAGGATTTTGGGATCGGCCTGTTTTAACACCCTCTAGAAATGCAGGATTTGTATTTAAAGGAGGAACAACAGTGTTTGAGGGTCACTGTATGTCAGTTCTACGTACAGAACTCTACTCTCCTTACTACACTTTGTAACAATGTAAATACAGCCCTACAGTCTCTGGCACTTTAATCTAATAGACTTCCTGAAACTGTATACTCTACCTCTAATAATAACAGCCAGACTTCTACAGAAGTATACAATGCATAACATATGGTGTAATCATATTCAGTAGAAGTATTAAACGAAAATACGATTGAATAATTTCAAATTAAGTCTTAATTTAAGTAAATTTTTAAAATTTGAGAATTTAATTAGAAACTTAATTATAGAGACATGTACTGAAATGTGTATGAGTTTGGCTGCTGAATAACAGTTGGAACTAATACAGTTTCCAGCATAGCTAAAAGCAGTAGTGCTGTCTCAAAGCCTGAGAAGTCACATAGTGTTAGAAACCACACAATCAAAACAATTCAGGATTACAAAAATTAGTATGGGCTGATTTCAGTATGCAGTTAGCACTGTGCTAGAAGCTGGAGGCTTATAACAGTACTGGAGTTATAAGCTTTCAGTCCTGCTTCCATCAGCCTCAGGGCGTCAGATACCATCATTAGCTTCATACCTTCTTTAGTGATGAAACTACAGAACTAAGCTTTAGACACCAGACCTGTCCTGGCTAATCGCCTGTTTTGGGGTTAGGAAGGAGATTACATAATTTCAGTTTAGCTGCTGTAGTTGGTCGGTGTCAGATTACAACAGAAAGCTGCCCGTTAGTTTATCGACCGCTGAGTTTGACCTTGTTGTCAGAGGTGCACCGTGTTCCTCCATGACTTCTGTATTTAGTTCAGATTCACTGAGTCAGGTGTTATTGATCATGTCAACCCAGTAAGTCTACCTCACTGCAGTGGCTGTAACTCTTCTAGGTGATATTAGTGTTTTTGGAAATCTGAGTAAAAAGCAGGGGTCACAGGTTGAGGTATAAAGGGTTCTAGATCACAAACAACCAGTGAGAAATTATTAATCTAGAAGTAAACCATGCATCTAACATCGCCTCCGATAACTGCACTTTCTGCCATATACGTACAGTTTAGTTTGAAATTCTGAGAAAGCTATTTATTTATTTTATCTTTTATTTTATTTATTATCTTTATAATTTGGATATAAAGACTTACATTTATATACCATAGATGTTTTTTTTAAGTAATGAGTAAATTGGAGAACAAGCCCTGTAGATTCTGTTTTTAGGTCATTATTCAAACTTAAGCAACACTAACCATGTTTAGACCTTTATGAAAAAGGTCAGACTGTCCTTTCATCTTTTCTCTTTTACACAAAGCTTTGTTGTCCAGCTCAAGTGCATGCAATCATTAAACCAATAAGAGGAGCATCCTGTATAAAACACAAAGAAATAATGAATTTCCTGTTAAAATTTCACAGATCTGTTTATGCTAATAATATAATTATTTATTCAAAATAATTAACATATTGGTAATATCATAATTATTACTTATATTTGATCATATAATTACTAATGAAAGTTATTTGTGTGGTTGGTTGAATTGAAATAGTGGTGTTTGTTCTGCAGGCATCTGCAGAGATTCTGGGGAGCATCGGGAGATTTTTGGCAGACACAGTGGACCAGGCTTTACACCGCCTTTAATGGAAACGAGGCAGCCTTGTTCATGTTCGGTGAGAACAGGACTAGTAGTGCACTTCTGGCCATGGTAACTATTGTACTGTGATAAACTGTGGTGAAGGCTGACAGGGTACGTTTACCACAGAAGTACTTCAGTGGTTGGTGGAGCCCATAATTCATATTATTAAATATTTAAGCAGTAAAAAGAGACCTGCAGTTACGGAACAAAGACCCATAGGCGGCTACCGAGCGAAGACCTATGGCTTCTGAAAATTACACAGCAGTATTCAATAACACTAACTAGCAAGTGGTTGAAGCGATCAGCAGATAGCAGCGGCCCCCTCTGTTGACCGAAACAAGTATGCCAGACATTTGCATGTCTGCTCTGCTGAAAGTCTTTCCTAGGACTTTCCGCTGTGTTTTTAGTTTAAACTTCTAAGAACAGGCCACCTCAAATGGGGAGTGTTTCTAGACAGTGGGGATGCCTGGTCACTCTAGTTTTTCACTTTGTAAACAACAACCAATGTACAGTACCTGTATATACTTATCCAGAGTGATCTAGAACCGTGCTTAGTGTTCTGTCTGAGAATGTGTACTGGCTAGTACATGAAGGTCAGAGGCTAGAACTTGCCTAGAGCTCAGACACTGCCCAAACAAGACGTTAAATACAGCAGAAGAGCGCTACCTGGCAACCGCAACCCAGCGTTCATAGCTAGATAGAGAAAACATTAAGCTCAGTATAAGTGCCAATATATATACAGTACTCACTCACTGAAGATGTGCTTTACACAGACTTTACACATAGACAGTCTTAAGTGTGTAAGACCGCGAGAGGTTTAGCCAGTGAAAGTTCATTTCGCCGTCTGGGATCCAGGACGGAGAAGAGTCTGGACCCTTGTCCTCTATGCATTTTTAAGGGAAGGTGGGTCAAGCTGAACTGTACTTGAAGCTCGAAGAGCTCAGGCTACAGATTGACTCTCAACCACTGCCATAAGTGGGGAGTGGCCAGTCCATTCTTAGCTTTATAAGCACCAGAGTTTTAAATCTGATGCGGGCAGCTACAGGAAACCAGTGAAGGAACCACATTATTATTACTATTAGTAGTAGTAGTAGTAGTAGTAGTAGTAGTATAAATGGGAAGTGTCTCATGAAATTGTCCTGTAACTCACTCATGTTTAGCAGGCATTAAAACTCCTGAAGAGGGCGCCATTTAGCAGTCATGTTGTAGCCCTTAGTTCTTCATAAACTCAGTGCTTCAACATTTGTATTAGATTTGGCCTTGCTTAAATGCAGCTCTGCTCTCACTGGTACAAACTTGACTCAGAACTCAAAAAACTATGAAAAATGAAATGAGGTGTGGGAGAGAAGGAGGGCGTATTATGTACCAACAGCCATGTTGTTAGTGGTTTGCTATATGAATGTATATCTGTATTGCCCCTGTACCTCCTGCAGTGCTGACTGTTGTTGCAGTTCCAGCGTTAGGGCGGGACACTGTGTTAAACTTTGTCCTATAAAGCAGAAGCGAAGCGTCTCAAGGGGCTATTCAGGGTAACAGTTAAGGAGAAAAACATTTGTCCATTCTTCCTTAACAGAGCGGCTGACATTATGACGGTCCTCCGGGGGAAACCATGTCCTGGCTCAGTTCACAATAGGTTCAGTGTTGCTCAGGTTCACAGCGGATTAAGCTCAGTCAGGGAGGTTCTGTTCTGGACTTTGCCTTTAAAGGGTTATTGCTGGTCACTTGATGTAGCAGTGATGAAACAGGCTGACTTCATTCGATATCATTAAATTACCCAACACAACTGGCACAGTTAACGTGCCCAAAGGACAGCCTGCACACAGCCAAAGTTCAGATATATCCTTATGAAAATGTTGTGAAATTAAAGGTGCTCTAAACTCAAATATGCCATATTTCGGCCATTAGCAAGTTAACATAATGGGGGGGAAATGAAACGTGGCACGTGTAAAGGTTTCCAGATAAGGATAAAGTCTAGTCTTGCACTTCTTGTCCTTTCAATTAAGAATCTCCAAACAGAATTCTGTCTAAGATAAGATAATGCTTTACTGAACGTTATCTTGGCAATGTGTATTTTACTAACCGGCTCTAACAGTCATGGAAAAGAGTTATAATAAGAATAGGAATAATAGGCCTGACGTCTCATTAAAAAAAACCTTATTTCTTCCAGCGTGTTTAATTCAGTAAATAATGTAGAAGTTACAACATCTAACTTAATTATATTTAGAATGTTGCATGTAATGTGACTGGTGGATCCCAAACATTTGAATATTACTGTATATTTGTGAAATGAAATTTAAATATTAATAAAATTATGTGGCTTAAAAATGGATAAAGGAAAGAAAACTGTCACAAGTTGAGACTGAGAAGCATTTTTATTAGGTTATTAATTTTTCATTTGTGACTTTGTGAGCTTTATTTTTTATTCTCAACAGAGTCAAACACTTCAGTCGTAGTTCTGACCTGCAGGTCCTTTATATTGTTCTTCTTCTTCTTCTTATTATTATTATTATTGTTATTATTATTGTTCTTGTTACACTACAGAATAAGCAGACCTTCCTCCACCCGGACTCTGCCTCTTGAAGCAGGTTCTCTGGACCTCTTGTTTAGCCAGCTTAAGCTTAGTTTGTCTAACCCTGGGTTTTCTGTCTTGCACTGGTGAATCACTTTTTACTGGGATGTATCACCATGGAGACTGAGCTTCACAACAATCAGGGACTGTGGTCAGGGATGACCTTCTGACTGATCAGGGCAGAGTTTCGACCAGTCAGTGAAAGCCTTTCCCACCAGTCAGGCACTGCCTTCTGACCACTCAGGGACAACCTTTCCGACCACTCTGGGACAACCTGGGGCAGCTTTCCAAACAGTCTGGGGCAGCCTTCCAACCAATCGGGGGCAGCCTTCCAACCAATCGGGGGCAGCTTTCTGACCATTTGAGGGCAGCTTTCCGACCAGTGGGGGACAGCTTTCGAGGCTCCCTTCTCTGATATGCAGCATCATGTATGGAACCATATGTATGGTACATTCGAATACCCCTTCAGTAATCTCATCACGCTTCTCTGAACTGAACTGTGAGCTTGTTAACTCAGTCACTCCTAATAGTCAGTGATGCTGCATGATTAAACGTGTGGGAAGCATGACTGTATGAAGTGAGTGAGAGACTGGCTGTTCCACTCTTAACAGGGCAGCCAGTGGGTGAGAACTTATAAGAGAGCTCTTATCTATATAAGATGTACTTGTGAGGTTTATACATGTTTACGGCTTTTCAGCACCACAGTAACAAAGCAGCTCCACTTATGCTCACCATCTCTAAGAGTTTCAGAGCCAGTGATTGTTATATGTGTGTTTCAGTTTGATTTTCTGCTCTAACACCTCTGTGTTCTGGCTTATACGACCTGAAGAGTCAGAATCCATTATATCTACTCATCTCCATGTGTGAACAGGTGCTATGCTGGTTCCCACTTTCTTCTTCTGGGTGTTTAACGCGCTTCTGATGGTGGTGGATTCAACAGGAAAGCCCAACTTCATCACTCGCTACAGGATCCAGGCTGACAAGAATAACCCGGTATGAATACACTCCATCAGCTCTACCTAAACACTGATGAAATGTTTATCTATAATGCGAACCGGGGTTCTCCATGTCTACAACACATACCTAGACATTTTATTTACCATCTAAACCATCAGTGCACCTACACGTCTACACATTTCTATGTTGATGGTGGGAAAAATATAATTTTTCTTTGTGTGAAATATTGGTCTATGTAGCTGTAGGGTACTGGAGTAAACAGTCAGGTTGGTGGACTGACATTATAATGGCCTGTTTTTGGTCAAAAATCTGTTTTCCCCGATTTATCTGCGTGCATGTGCAAAGGTCCTGTCCTGCAGGGAAAATAATCAGGGAGCAAGGATAAGAACTGTTATTACTGATAAAGAAAACGCTCAGCACACACAGAGTTACTGCACACTGGGCGATATCTCAGATATACTCAGGAAATTATAGCAAAGGTCAGATGTCTCACGTACTATTCACTCATGACAGTCTGTCATATGCTGTCCGATGTCTGATCTTGCTGGTCCACTATGTAGATGTACAGTCAGAGACAATAGCTCATCTTCTGCTGCACAGTGCAGTGTTGGTCATCCTCTAGCCCTTTCTTCAGTCGTCACAGGACGCCACCCACAGGACGCTGTTGGCTGGATAGTTTTGGTTGGTGGACGATTCTCAGTCCAGCAGTGACACTGAGGTGTCCAGCAGCACTGCTGTGGCTGATCCACTCACACCAGCACAACACACACTAACACACCACCACCATGTCAGTGTCACTGCAGTGCTGAGAATGATCCACCACCCACATAATACCTGCTCTGTGGTGGTCCTGTGGTGGTCCTAATCATTGAAGAACAGGGTAATAAGATCCAAGGTAGAACCAAGGTCTGTGAAACAGAGCAGAGCTGTCTGAACTGAATGCTCCCCCTGCAGGTGGACCCTGAGAGGCTGCGACAGGCGGTGAAGACAGTTGTGTGCAACCAGGTGTTCCTATCTGGGCCACTGGTGGTGCTGGCGTTTGCCCTGATGCAGTGGCGCGGAGAACCCTGCGGCCCAGAACTACCCACATTCCACTGGGTCCTTCTGGAACTGGCTATCTGTGGCCTGCTGGAGGAGATACTGTTCTACTACTCACACCGGTCAGCACCACCAAACACCGCGCCCCCTGCTGTGACAGCGCTCTAAAGCATTATGGTTATGTCCATGAAGTGATTTGTGTTATGCAGACCAAAAGAAACTCTTCCTCTGCCTTCATATCCACAGGCTGTTCCACCACCCAGCCTTCTACAAGCACATCCACAAGATTCATCACGAGTGGACAGCGCCGATCGGAGTCGTGTCTCTCTACGCTCATCCACTCGAACACGTGGTGAGTTTCCTGCTTCCTGCTGTCAGTTTTTCTGCCTTATGATTTCATCTCCACTTTTGAAATACAAGGCATTATGGATGTTCATTTTACTGGAACTTCATGCTGAATGCCAATTCTTTTAGAACTTTAATCTGGGTATTAACTTTATTAGAACTTTATTCTATAAATTAGATTATTAGAAATTCTGAAAAGTACATTTAAAACTTCATTCCAGATTTAAATTCTTTTAGAACTTTATTTGGAATGCTAATTTTATTTCTATTTTTAGAACTTAATTCTGGATGTTACTCATTATTAATTAATTGTATTACAGCTTATTTGTAAATGTTGTTAATATTGCCAAATTCTTCACCAAAACTGGTTCAGAATAAGATGGCCAAGTCTCTCTCTCTTTCTCCCTCCCCCCCACCCACCTCCCCCCAGTTGTCTAACATGCTCCCTGCTGTAATTGGTCCTATTCTGCTCGGTTCTCACCTGGCCACGACCACTCTGTGGTTCACCATCGCTCTGCTGGTCACCACCGTCTCCCACTGCGGATACCACCTGCCCCTGCTGCCCTCGCCAGAGTTCCACGACTTCCACCACCTCAAGTAATAAACCAACATATGATTTTAGGAGACAGTACCAGTTAAAAGTCTGGAGCCACTGTGTTAGATTATTATTATAGTGATTTTACATCACTTAGAACAGTGAAGACATCAAAACTATGAACACATGGAATTACAGTGTCACCAACACACAAGCTGTGAGTCGCCGTGTAGAGCCAGGAATTATCATTTCAAAATCGAAGGCTCGTTGTCAGAGTCTGAGCAGGATTCTATTTTTTACAGGAAAAACTACATAGAATTGATTTTCTATTTTCTATTTTATTTGGTTGTGGGCTCTAAACCTGCAGCAGTGTATTAAATGTTTGGCTCTGCAAGATCGCTTACCATGTGGCACATTAAAGCTGATAACGAAATATAGATGAACATGGTATAACATATAAGGTCAATGCAATATCATTAGAAGAACAACGTTTTAGTCACATGTTGAAATAAAAGGGTTAATCCCGAAAACATACAAGATGTACTCAATCATAACAGCTTGTCTACGTTGGCTAACACTGAATTACATACAGCCAAATTCAATACAGCTGTGAAAGCCTTTTGAACCACACAGTGGGTGCTATAGGGTGCTAGCTAATTCACTAACGGCACTTCGCTAAAACCGCCTGAGCTGGCGCTCCATTGGTGATGACATTGGTGATTAGGCCGCGTTCCCAGCAGGTGTGTTGAGTATTTTCACCAGTTTGACACGCTGGAATCAACTGTACCATTTACACGTAAATACTGTGTGTGTGTATGTGTATGTATGTGTATATATATATATATATATATATATATATATATATATATATATATATATATATATATATATATATATATATATATATATACACACATAAACAGGTTTGCAGTGAAACTGGATCGATTTCCCTGCGTGTGCCTGAGCGGTAGCTCCAGTGTGAAGTCCATCTACATGAAGCAGACAAACATGATTACATGTGTGACTGCAGTTCACCATGTCCTATTCCCTTCACCAATCACCTTTATCCTACTTACTCAGATAGCAGCTGAACAAAGACTGCGCCGCTCCTGTGGGTAGAGTACACCTGTAAGGGGCACTACAGATGCTTTATAACATTAACCAGCTGTTTTAGTGATATCTATTTAAAAAATGCATAAGTACATTAGTAGCCTTGAGCTGACAAGTCATGCTAGTAAACAAAGTAAACAATATTTAAAAAACGACTTAAAAGGATTCAGAATATTCATGATGGACCAACCAATAGAGTTGCTCCAAACCTGCTTAGAAATAAACCTTGTTTCACCAGTCTCCAATGCAGGTTGGGAAAGCTGGTTCATCCTCCACCTAAAGGTCCATTTTGAAGGGATTTCCAGTGTTATTAATAAGCAGTATCAGATGCCCAGTCAGATGTTCATTATCATTATGTAGTAATTCTGTTATTCATTACTGAATTTGCATCACAGTTACACAGTTTATTGCAGGTAATCTGCTGTTTTAGCTAAGCTAATCTACTTCTGTCATGTTTATAGATAACAGTGTGTCAGAAACCACATCATCAGCTCTATTAGGGATCCTGAACAACTCCACGTGGTTTGAGGCAGGGAGGGCATGCAGCTACATTAGCATCATGCTATGGCTAAAGAAGTGCACTTCAGACTCCAAACACGTCTTCTCTGACTGACTATGTTTAGTTTAAGGGGAATAAACTTTTTCCCTCTGAACTCCTGCTGTACTTTCTGTCTCTGCAGATTTAATCAGTGTTACGGAGTTCTGGGGGTGCTGGACCGACTCCACGGGACAGACGACAAGTTCCGTAAAACGAAAGCCTACGAGCGACACACTTTGCTGCTGAGCCTCACGCCTCTCACTGAGAGCATCCCTGACCCACCCAAAAAATCAGAGTGACCCCCACCACCACTGAGGAATTTCACTGGACCAGACTAAAAGCTAACACAATCAACACCATTTAACAATTAAATGAGCTACAGATCAGCTTCTCAAACCCAGATTCGGCCTTAACCTGGACCTTCAGTCCAAGACTAGACTTAATCCATGTAACACAATGCAGTTTAGGTCTAAAGATGCTGCTATGCTTTATAGAAAAGCCCAGAGAATGAACACTAACAATGACACTGAAGTTCTAGCTAGTAATTTTCATGCTGACTCTGAAAGCTAACGTGCAGATATCTTTGCTGGACTAAGCTTAAAAAACCCTTTTAGAGCCTAAAATTAGGCCCTGCACTGGGCTAAGACCAGGACTGAAATCATTCATGTTTTATGTTAGTTGATACTGATGTCAATACTTGATTGTTTTAAGTAACTGTTTGTTAATATAATCAAATTGATTTTGATATTTTACATTATTTAGCTCATTTAAAGCTAAAATCAGTTGCATCTCTTATTTTGGAGTTGGAAAGTCAGGTTGCCTGCTGCTGTTTGCGTTCAAAATGTCAGTTATTGTTGAACTGAGCATGCTCATTACAGATCATACAGCCTGCCGCCCCGTATCACCCCTTATTAAATGAGATATTATACTTTAATCATGTTTCATAATAAGAGAAAGTAAAAATAAATAAATTAACATATAATAAATGAACCAGAACATATGTGTAATCACACTGATGTCATCATTATCCACAGGATTCTATTAGTATTTTCTATCAGGGAACTATTCTGCTGCTATAGCGTATTATACAGTATTTCACAAACATTTTAGCTTAAAAATGCAGAATGAAAAAAATTCCCTTTGAGAAACGTAGATGTTTTGAAAATGAAGTTTTGCCTGCAGCCAGCAGATGGCGCTGCGTAAACACCACTCCTGTAATCCTCGCCTGAAGAGGGAATCAAACCCTGTTCTCGTGAGCGCAGCATTTCACTTAGTCTTATTTGTGTCCGTTGTTCCGACATCGGGACGGAAGTAATGTGTAAAGGAAGGTTCCAGCCTAAAACCAGCATTTGATGTAATCTTTTATAGAGCATAGCTTTATCCATTCATACGTCAAACAGTCACTGGGAATCCCCTCTCACTGCAATAAAATAATCTTGATTGTTAGCATAGCCGCTAACAGAGAAGCTAATGACTACGCACAGTGCTAACAGTGCCTTAACCCGTGTTCAGCAGTTAACTAGAAAACACTGTTTAAAATAAACCACACTTAAATATTCGCCACTAAGCAGTTCTAGTGTTTCAAAACCTCCGACCACCTTCAGATGACGTCATCAGAAGGTGGCTTCCGTCCTTAAAGAGCGGCATCTCACTCTGGAGATAAAGTAGGACCCTCGTAGGAGCAGGAGAGCACAACACGTTTACGACAGGTGTATGGATGGGCATAGCTTTCCTTCCGTCGTCCTTGTTTATCAGCGTTTGTGATTTGCTTATCAGTCTACAGATAACAGGGGTAGAAGGTGCTTCCAGCATTTCACTGTCCGGTTCCGACGTCCTTCGTCTGCTCTTAGTATTTCAGTCACGTTACGCCAAACCAAACCGTCCGCCCTCAGTAGGCACATATCAATGCAAAGGTTCAACACACTGGAGTATTTCATTACGTTATCGTGTCCGTATCTTAAGCGGTTCTCCAAACTGCTGCTGGTAATCATCTCTAGATTAGAGAACCCAACAGTTTACAGCCCCACGGACTGGAGAACATCTGCACTCTCAGCGTAAACACTACCAGGGACGTGTGTAATGTGTTTGTGGAACCTGAGGTGGAGCTCTTTAATATTAACCCCTCCGTTCCCATCACCAACATTCACTATCACGAAGAACAGAGCTGCAGGACGAGTTCTGATGGGACCAAAGTTAGGAGGTTATATCTCCAACGAGTCCGAGTTATAAGACCATTTTGACTTTCTGTGGTCTTACTAAACCTCCCGTATGCCCGGATCTGTTGATATTGACCTTTACCCATTCATGTGGACCAACAGAAACGCAGCACTTCAGATGTGGACGTTAAAGGGTTAACGATTTCTTGATTTCTCATTTAGTCTGTAGTGATACTGAATGTCTGTGAGCACATTTTAATAAACTGTAATGTATTAATAAATAATTACATACAGATTCATTCCTGCGTGTTTGATTGAGTGAGCCGGTCTGAGTTCCTACAGGGATTACACTCAGCTTCTTTATAACACTTCATTTATTTACTGTCTTTATTTACATCAAATGGTTCACTTAGATCAGCTAACCGGCTATTCTCTGCAAGATTGCTGATCACATTTCTACACACGTGCAGCGTGAAAAGCTGAAATACCTAAAAAACTTTACAGATGAATAAATAACTAGGTGATATGTAACCCAGCTTGGTGTAACTTCTTTTCTGACTTCAGAATCATAAGCCTTTGTTCACCGACCGTTCTTAGGAACACATTTCATCCTATAACCAGAGGTGCATGAAAAACACAGAGCATGTAGTAAAGTGATCCCCAAGGTTAACATGGACGTTCCTTCCAGTTGCAAATCATCTCTAAATGGTAACTTTACAGGAGAGGGCAAAAACCTGGCTTAATTTTAATGGCAGTCAATGGAACCAGACTTCTTTCCAAGCAGTTTTGGGTCATTTCTGTTTGCCCATTCATCATGAACTGTTCACACACTGTAAATGGCAGCTGCTCTGCTCAAATGATGCACAACAGTAAAAATCAACAAAAATGGAGATATGTGTTTTTCACTGGACAGCTAAGAGTTCAGGGATCAGCCTTCAGCTATTGCTCCTCACTGGGGTCAGTGTTCAGGTGAAAGACGAGGCCATGAGGAACTTCGTATCAGTCTATACAGGTGTGTGAGATTCAGATGTGTGTGATGTAATCAATCGAGGAGAAACTCCTTCATTACTGAAATAACATTTTAGAAAGCTCTATTGTTCCTAAGACTGTTCTGCCCCCTGCAGGAAGCTTTCTGTTTCTGGTAGGAATGCACCTGCTGTCACAATAAAAGTCCTCAGTAAACTCAGTACTCTTTAAATACAAGGTAGGTTTACAGTTACATTAAGCACTTATTAAAAATACCACCTCTTGGAGCAGCTGAAGTTAACCTACCCAGAAAAAATGTACACAGTCACATCAGATTATCAGACCCACCTCCTTGCATCTACATTCACTGTCCACTTCATCAGATCCACTGACCGTATAGGACACTGTGTGGTTGTACAGTTCCAGACTGTAGTCCATCTGTTTCTCTGTATACTTTATTACCCTGTTCTTAAATGGTCAGGACCCCCTCAGGACCACCACAGAGCAGGTATTATGTAGGCTGTGGTTCAATCTCAGCACTGCAGTGACACTGACGTGGTGGTGGTATGGGTAATCATAAACAGCAGTGCAGCTGGGGTGTTTAAACACTGTGTCCACTCACTGTCCACTCTATTTGACACTCCTACCTTGCTGGTCCACCGTGTAGATGTACAGTGTGGTAGTCGTATTCGCTACTCCGTGCTCAAAGAATCAACTCGATCAGTCAGCCTTAGGAATGTAGAAAAACACTCTTTAATCCTACAGTGAATTAACGCCGGCTGAAGGTTTCAGAACTGCGCCTGACAAGAACCTTGCCATACGGTGTCATGGTTACATTTTTATATACCACGGATAAATGATGAACGTGTGCTACGTGACTTTCACACATTGACCAGGCTGGTCTTTGATGTCCATTTGCCCAAAACGCGCTGCTTTCCATAGCTTTTGATGTCCTGTGTTGATTGCTGATCTTCTGAGCCCCCTGTGATGAGGCTGGTGTGAAGTTGACAGAACCCATTGTTTCACATTAACGAAGTCACCATTTGTCTGCTCCTATTCCCCAGACAGTTCCATATGTAAAAACATGTGGTAAAAACAAAACTAATGAAATGGAAAATAATCTATACATATAATACTGATAAACCAGGAAAAAATTCCCCCACAGCAGTCAGAGAGGATAGCTCATCTGCTACTGCACAGAGCAGTGTTGGTCATCCTCTAGTCCGTCAGTGGTCACAGGATGCTGGTGGCTGGATAATTCTGGTTGGTAGACGATTCGCAGTCCAGCAGTGACACTACTGTGTCTGATCACCAGCACAACACACACTAACACACCACTATCACATCAGTGTCACTGCAGTGCTGACCACGCACATGCTACCTGCTCTGTGGTGGCCCTGAACATTGATGAACAGGTTAACAAAGTATACAGAGAAACAGATGGACTACAGTCTGGAACTGTAGAACTACAAAGTCCTCTTATGGTCAGTGGAGCTGATCTAGTGGACAGTGTGTGTAGATATGACTGCATGCTGTGCCGTATGCACTAGTGATAAACACAGCAGACCCGACAGGCATCCAGTAAATGTAATCCTGTCTGCGCTGTTACCAGAATCTGTGTTATCTGTGTTCTACAGGAGGGTGTATTTCACTCAGAACAGCAGATAATCATTCTGCAACAGTTACACGCAAGAGCTTATACATGCCTATAGAACGTTACAAACGGAACATAATACAGTTACACTGTAGTCAGTCGCTCCCCAACACAGATTAAAGCTTCTAATTCACACTGTTGCACCGTCCTGCTTACCCCAAACGCATTCAAGCAGCCACAAGCACATCTAACTTACCCTAAGAACGGTCCCACATACTCATGGGAACTGGAAGTGAAGTCCTCTGTTTCATCAGTAACTGCAGATCTTCCTGCTCATCCCCAAACATTCTGTTTACTGAGGCAAATAAAACTGAGGACAGCCAGCATGCAGAGCAGACACGACACTTAAAATTAATATCCTCATACACATATACATACACACACTTAAGGTACACATTTACACATCTGACATCCATGTCAGTAATACTCATGTAAAAATAAAGTAAAAACAAACCTGTTTATGCAAGCTGTAATTGTTACCATGGTTACAAGCTCTGAATACATCACCACTATTCATTTCTGTTGGTCTACTCATCAGGAAATGTTCACACAGTGCAAACAGCAGCTGCTGTGTTCAAATGAGCCATAAAAATCATCAACACAAATGGAGATACATGCTATTCTTTGGACAGTGACTATATTTAACAGGGATCTATTCCACTTTTCTGGTTTTCCCTTTTCCTTTAGCGTCTGTGTCCGTATGTGCATGTAAACGTTCTGCGGAGTTCTAAATCCCGATGTACACAGCAGAAGGAGAAACTTGCTCCCACACAAACCACTTTTCCAGCTGCCCGAAGCGTTTCTTGTTGGAATTCCAGCCCCTCTCTGTGTTGCATGATGACATCCTCTCGTCCTTCCCGCCCGCCTACCAGCAAACAACACACAGAGCACTCTGAAATCAGCCCACTCCAGTCTAGCGTGTGAAGATGGATCTACCAACTTCTGGATTTTACGGATTGGATTAAAATGATACACGAGAACCGACACCATTGTAAGTACAGTCACAGCGGTGTGGGAGGAGGAGCTTGTAGCACTGTAGCTTTAGGGGCTGACCTGTCAGAACAGAGTGGGTGAGCTAACCAATCAGAGCACACTGGGCTGATTAGGAGGCAAGCTTTAAAAGACACAACGGAGCGTTTCAGATGTACAGTATGAAAGAAATACTGTGTTCTGGGGAAACTGAAGCCTGTAAATCTCATCTAGCAGAACCCAACACAATTATCAACACTCAGCACCAGCAGAATAGATCCTCTAGCTGGGTATAAGCTTCCACTGCAGTATGCCTACATTAGCCTCGTAGCTCCAGCACTAAAGCCGAAGGAGGAAACTTAAGGCACCAAACATGTCTTGGCTCCCTGACTACCAGCTGGGTTAGACGGGTGAAATGGTGTGTAAACAGACTGAAGTATCACTAAGAGGAACAGCAGGCAGTATTTCTTGAGGACACAGCGAGACAGCCATCCTGTAGCACGCGGTGGAAGAAAGGAGGCGGAGAGCTGCAGTTTAAGGTTTTTTTGTCCATTTTATATATTTTTTTTATTCATTAAGGAAAAGCATAATTACTACAAATTACAAATGACACTAATAGCGAATCACATCAGCCTACAAAGCAGATATCATGAATATTAAATGTTATACAAGTTCTCATTCAAGTATTTTACATTTTCCGTTTTATCTTTTTTTTGTTCCTTTTTTTCTTCATTTTTCACAAGCCCAAGAGAATATAATGGTAGTGAACTATTAACATTTCTTTTTTTTTTTTCATTTATTTCTCTGTTCATTTTTTAGATATCCTTACACAGCTGTTTTACTTCTATGGCTTTATGGAATCTGTCCTGATTTTGTTCCTCCCCCCCAGGTCTGTCCAAGCTCCAACGCTGAGGCTAATGAGGAAGAAACAGCACCCCCTACAGGAGGAGGAAAGGAACCTTGCTCATCTGCTCAAGCCATCGGTCTATTAGCACCAGGCCAGACGAAGACCATAGCAAAGACCAGGAGAGAAGCTCACTGGTGGCGAGGGACACAGCCTGGGGGGACGACAGAGGAGGTTCTTCTTTTTGTTGTGTTGCCCGTCTTTTAGTAGTAACGTCATTAAAAGATCTGCGTTAGCTTCGCGGATTTAACCATTGCTCCCTAAAAGGAAAGAAACCTCTCGCTAGCTCTGCTTTTCAACCACTGAGGTTAAAGTAAAACAACAAAACAAAACTAAACATTAAGAGATTAAAACTACACGGCCCGACGTCGTGTCTGGGATTCCACTTCAACGATAATCTCGCGCTTTACGTATTTGGGTGGTGGGGGTGGGTTTGGTTTTAAGGCCTGGGGGGGGCTTGCACCATGAGCCAAAATTCAACGGAACCAAAAATCAGTCTCTAATTTACAATGGAGGAAAAAGAAAATTACATCAGTGAAAAGTGGCTCATGATGCACATCATGTCTATACTGTCGATCGGAAAAGTTCCTTCACCCACCAACACCTAGAGCTTCTTCCTGTTATCCATAATGCCAGAATTCCTAGTTATTTTTCCCTTTACTTGCACTATGGTAAATGTTCCCCTTGCCTAAACAATATGACACTGAAACACTTTAGCATTGCTACAACACAGCAAAAAAAAAAAATCAAATTAAAAGCGTTAAAAAGTTTATCAGGGACAATAAAAAAAATTATAGTATGTACACGTGTAAGGCAAATATATAATCTGTTCTTTAACCAATGAGTTAAACAGAGGCATGTGGTTATTCTCTTCAATTCACATTTCCACAACCAGCATGAAGAAAACTGCAACGATGTGTCGGATACTTCCGGTCGACTAAAGGTGGTGCTGTGTTTCCCAGCTGTGTTGAGGATTATGAGGTTGAAGCTTCTTCCTCAAGTCAGTTGAAACCAGTCCAGCCTGGATCAGTCAGTCTGGGCCAGTCCACCACGAATTTATCAACCTGGGACAAACTAGTCTGGGCCAGCCCAGGATGGATCAATCTAGCCTGGGCTAATCCAGTTCGGATCCATTAACCCAATCCAGCTCAATCCAACCTGAGTCTAGATTAATCAGCCTGAGCCAAACCAGCCTGGGCCAGTCCACCAAAGATCAAAGATAGACTAGCCTGTGCTGTATTGGGTTGATGGATCCAAACTGGATTAGCCCAAGATAGTCCAGCCTTGACCAATCCAGGCAGAGTCACTCCAGTCTGGATTAATCAGCCTTGGCTAAACTCGCCTGGGTTAATTCAACAGTCAGCCCAGTCCAGCCCGGGCTGGGCCATGGAGCTTGATATAATCCATCCTGGGCTGTAAACTCTCCACGTCCTCTAAAACAGAGTCCCAGGTTGGGCGCTGACCTCGAGCTCTGAGGGCTTTTCCAAGTTTATTCTCTGTATTATTATTATTCCTCCTCCATCGTCCTCATCACTGTCATGTGTGTGTCCCATGTCCCACAATCACGTTCAAAAGCACCTGCAGCTCCATCAGATTCACTGTGAAAGCCTTATGTTTGTCCTCCTCACTCGTTCTTCAAGTAATCGGGATTAATTCCAGTCCTTGAAGGGTCTGAATGATGCTGAATGATGATGATGATGACAACGACGATGAAAGAATGAAGAACTGCTCACAGTCCTTGAGGCAGAATGACTTTAGCACAAAGAGCCACAAGCACACCCAGGTTAAGAAGCTTCTGTAACAGACCGTGTGACGCTTTGGAAGACGATAAAGAAGGTGAGGTGAGGGATTGCCGGCGGCAAGGCCGGGGACGCCGGTGTCCAAGTAAAATGGAGGTTTGCATAATCGCAGTTTGAAATGCTGTACAATCGACGATTAAGGTGGCCGGCGCAAGTTAAGCAGAAAAAACAAACCCATTAAAATAAGGCAACTTTCAATGATCTCAATCAGACTGAGGGATGGCCAACGAGTCCAGGTTCAAGAAGAGTTCTCTTTTCATTTTGGCCCTTTCTGAAGATCCTATCTAGTCAATGTCAACTGTTCTCCGAGCAGAAGTTTTTTCAGCCCACTGAAAGAAAAAAAAAAAGTCAGCCATCTTTCAGCCAGTCATGGGGTGGGGTGTAGGCATATGAGGGGGGTGGTGGTGGGCAATAAAATAACCCCAAAAAAAAAAAAAAAAAAAAACACACCACACCACCATGGGGTCGCTGACGACACTGTGGTCTATGCAGCTACGGCACCGCAGCGAAATAAAATAAGATAAAGAGGGGTGGGGGAAGAAAAAAAAAAAATAATAATAATAATAATTAGAATAAAAATTAATTATGAATCAGTTTTTTATCCCTTCAGTAGTCTCTCAGTCCATCTCCAACAAACAAAGGGCTTCCGGATGTAAAAGATTTTTGGGGTGGGGGGACAAAAAGAATGGAAGAGCCGTGATTTAGTTTTTTTCACAAGTCGCTCGTCATAGTTCTTCATGCTTGCGGTGGCGGTTGGACCCCGTGGTCAGAAGGATTGTGGGTAGTGGGCCGGTTGGTGGTTACTTTGGTGGCCTTGCGTCGGCAGCTCTCTGGCTGGCGTTTTTGGCCTCATCTCTGGGGGGTGCCGAAAGACCGGAGGCGCCCTGGCTGTGGGTCCGGCCGGAGTGGTGCCGACGGCGTCCATCTCCACCGGAGAGCCTCTTATGGCCACCGTCCTCCATAGGGGGCTGCAAAACAGCAGTTAGTCACACAGTTTAAAAGAGGTACGTTAAATGTGGCATGTTTTCAGGTTTGATTTCAGACTTCTACTTCAAATTTCTAATAAGACCGCTGTTCGTCAACTTTGCAGATTCTGTTACTCTAATATTGCTGGACCCGTTTTGACATGGTTAACCATGCGAACATCAACATGTTAGCATCCAGGGCCCAACAGTAAAGTGGTCTGTAGCCTTTCTAAAAGAGCAAACTTCTTGTTTCCTCCTCCACAGCATTCATCACCTGTGGTGTACCAAAAGGTTCTATTTTAGGCCCAACTTCATTCTTTTTAAGACCGATATACTTAAATAAAACATCTCATTTTTAAATTGATGGTACACAGCTGTACCACCCCACTGCAGTATGGGGAATTCAGTAGTGAGACAGGGATGCGTATCTCCAGGCCTGTAAACTTCCTACCTGAAGGCTCATCTTTTCCTGCTAGCCTATGTATCTGTGTAAGGCTCTCAAGTTAAGACTATTAGTCAGTGCCTAAGCCCCTCAGCCCATGTCCATATTATTTTTGCACTAACTTTCTAGTATATTATCTGCACATTATCGATAGTAGTTAACTGATTAGCTTTGACTCTGATGGCCATGAAGCACTTGGGCCAACCTGATGTAATGATCTCACAGCAGTTCAAAAGGGTTAGGTGAACCAGACATCAACACTTACGTCCACTCTGAAGTCTTCTAAACGTCGGAATTTGCCCAAGTACTCCTGCAGCTTGGGGTCAATCTCCAGGTTCTTTGCTTTGGAATACTTGAGGAACGCCCAGAACTTCTCTAGCCCGTACAGCTGACCTGTGAAGATGGAAGACGAACACGATAATGATCGGATTCCGCCCAACTGGTGGCACAGCTACACGGTATTGATAGTCATGTGTTTGTGAGGTTCACTACCTGCTTCATAGTCCCTCATGGTCTCCTCCTGGAAGTCTTTAAATATATCTGGCCTGAACTTTCTCTCCAGTCCGTAGCTGTAGTACCTGAAGAGACACTCCAGACCGTACCTGGAGAACATAACACTGCTCAGTAATCAACGCTCCAGCACACTGAAGGCTATCATGCAACAATCATAACAGATACTAAATAATTAATAGCAGATGGCGACTACCTCATAGCGGACGATGGCGACTAACTCGTAGCGGACGATGGCGACTAATTTATAAAGGCTAATTAACAATCCCTATAGTAAGTCAAATGTTTTGTCTGGTTTATATTTTGAGCTTCTCTTATTGGTTAGCTACATTAGCCACGCAGCTCCTGGATAAAACTTCAGACACCAAACCCCTTTAAAAGTACCTGTATCCTTCCTTTCCATCCTCCACGGCCAGCTGCCTGAACTCCTCGTACATCTTTCTGTTGAAGTGATCCCGCAGGAAAAATGACCAGAACCGGAAGAGCGTGTTCATCTCCTGAGACTGACCGATTCCCAAACGCTTTCGTTCTACAGGAGAGAGAAGAGCAGGTTTGGGGTTAGCTCTGGTGTACATAAAGCAGAAAGCAGAGCTAATGCTGATGCCGCTGCTGTACCATTGAGGCAGCGCCGGCGGTATTTGTGGTAGACGTGTTGGGTGAAGCCATTCTCCTTCAGCAGCTCATGGGATGGGTGCTGGAATTTGGGCAGAGACTGAGGGGTGCAGCCGAAATTACTGAGCGCAGGCGTGCCTTCTGACGGACTGGCATTAGAACTGCAGCAGAGAGAGAGAGAGAGAGAACACAGTTCATCATTCAGAGGTGACCTGACGTCCATCACCTCTTCAGCTGATTATCATTTACCATAATCAGGTTAGCTCAATAACACTACAGGCAAGTTATATTTCATCACACACACAGTTATGCTGTATGACCATGCTGTGAGGATTTAATTGCATTCAGCATTCATGAGAGCATTACTGAGGTCAGGTACTGATGTAAGATGGTCAGTTCCCCAACTCATCCCAATTACTGCTCCTCAACTTAATGCTGGGGGGCTTTATACCCCTCTTGCCCACGCATGGCATTGGGCATGGTGACCTCAGGCTCATGTGTAGGTGCTCCAGAGCATGCGGCTACATTGGTCACTGCTCTTCAATAATGATTACACAAACTGAACATGTGTTAGCGATAGGTGCAGCTTGAGGAGGTGATTAAGGAGAAGAAGATGCCTGTGTATTCTTGGACAGCGATGTCCTGCTGGCTGGGGTATGTAAGCGTACCTGACTGATGCTGTGCGTGACCGATGTTCTCTGGAGTCCATCACCCAGCCCACATGACACTCCATCGGCGGGTTCGAACTGTGTCTCGTTTTCCTCTTACGTGGCGTCTGGTACAAACAAAGTAAACAAACACATTAATCAACATCAGTTTTACTAAATCAGCAATAGGAATTATACTAGAGGCTAATATACACTGCCTGGTCAAAAAAAAAAAATCCTTCGGGTCCATTAGGGTTATGGTGTGTGGTGGCAAATCCATGTGTGAAAATTATACCCTTATGCACCCTGGGCCACACTTTCACAATTTGAGCCCAAAGAATCATGCCCATGCCGTCAGGGAAGAAAAACAAAAAAAAAAATTGATAGAATGACCAGGTAGTTCCGTATATTCAGGTAGTCAGCTGACCAATAACTTTGCTGAAGCTAGACCTGACCAACTGCAGCAACCCCAAATCATATTACTGCTTCCCCAACAGACCTGTACGGCACTAGGCATGATGGGTGCATCACTTCAGGCGCCTCTCTTCTCACCCTGATGCACTGCCTTTTTGGCCATATCGGAATATCAAAACCACCTGCTGGTATCCGCACCCACTGTTCATTTCATTAGCTCCACTGACTCATATGCAGCTGGAGTGTTTAAACAGTTCAGTGTCACTGCTGGACTGCTGTGGGCAGCATCCTGTAGGTACCAGCATCCTATGACCACCGATGAAGGACTAGAGGATGACCAGCACTGCACTGTGCAGCAGCAGATGAGCTATCGTCTCTGACTGTACATCTACAAGGTGAAGCAACCAAGTAAGAGTGAGTTGACAGAGTGTTTAAACACTCCAGCAGCACTGCTGTGTCTGAGCCACCACATTAGTGTCACTTCAGTTCTGAAAACGATCGACCAGGTCAGTAGAGCCGATACAGTGGACTGTTGAGTAACTGTTGAGTTGTGGGCTGATCAGTAACTTCTCTCCAGGTACATAATGAATTCTCTTGTCCAAAATATGCTGCATATTATAACCTCAGTTTCCTCTCATTAATCTTTCCTTCAGAGGCACAAAATATCTCTAATTTGTCTCCATGCAAGACCAGTTACAGAACCGTCATCAGCTGTGCAGCACCATAAGTGTTATAATAAATCATTTCTGTCAAGTGAACTGAATTAATTTTAGCCACCTTGGCGTCAACAGGTCGTCCCTCCTTGACAACAGGGTAGAAGCGCGGCGTCTGTGTAGGGTCTCTAAGGTGGGGCGTTCTGGGTGTGCGAGGTGTGCGGGCGTTGCGGTAGCTTGGAGAGTCGGGCACAGCAGTGGGCAGCGAGCGGGCGATGGTCGATGGCTCCGGAGCGCCGAACAGCTTATTGGCCAGAGCATCTGTGGGGACTGTAGAACATAAACAAGCATAAACAAGTGTACACGACCAGTTAAAACAGAACCCAAACCAGATCGGACAGAATGTGGCAGTTCTGGATCCTTATCCTGGATCATCAGCACATCAAAACCATCAACCCACTGCGTGTTCCATTACAGAGTCCTGTTTAATTACACATAGTGCTACACAGCATGTGAAATGTCTGATTAGGCAAAGTCCACTTACTGTGCTGCGGCCGCGGGGGTCCGGGGGGGACTTCCTGGTTTGGATCAACTGGAGGCTCTGGGGTCAAGCAGTCAAACTGCTCACGGCTGATCAGGTGAACCTTCTTGAAGTTCTCCACCTCCTGCTGCTCTCACAAAAAACAGCTCAATTACAAACACAATTAATGAACTTAATGTATTAACAAATTGAATATTATAGATCTGCCATGAATTAATTCTGCTCAAACACTTAAATACTTGCTATAAAAAGGGATTTAAAGCAGGAGCTCAGTGAAAAATCTGATTTACTCCAAATGCAGTCACTAAGGTTTGCTTTTCTGGTTTTAGCACTAAAGCTACAAGGCTAACTCCGCTAATGAACAACTTAATTATGTGGTTTCTGACCCGTGTGATTCACTGTAATCTACAAACGTAGACTCAATCATAGAAATACGAATAATATTTATCTTCTTTTGAAAAGGAAAATAAACATTTCCGACTTGCATAATAAACACTAAACATTCCAACCTATTTAACAGGCAAATATATTAACCTACTTGGAACAGAAAACCGTCTTACCACCATACAAGTTACTACCACCGATCTGTGAGGCTCCATTTTCCTCCAAAGACCCCCCCGAGAGCAGGCCAAGCGGTCCGCGTGAGGTTTATTTATCAACACTTCGACCCCCCACCCCCAACCGGCACGTGAAACCGCACAAAGGCCAGCAGGACAAAAGGCAACAACAGCCGCGCAGGACCGTCCAGAAACAGAAACGACCAAAGGCCAGGCCAGAAACAAACCACAGAACCTGGAATATGAGAGAACGACTCACTTAAAGAACCAATAAAACCAAGAGGAGCTAGCTTAGCCACATGCTCACTGCTGCACGTTCTAGCACCCACATTTAACACTCAAATCCCACCATGAGTCACTTGTTCAAAAGCTTTCCAGCCTCAACACAGACTATTCCACAAACAGCACTCATAGCAGGCCTTTAGGGTGATTCGGATACAGAATCCCCAATCGGGGGAACCGTGGAAATGAGGAAATATTTAATTCCGAGGAAAATTCACAAAAGAAAACGGTTTTTAGCACTGTAGGGTTCTAGCCACTGCTACTGATGGTCAGGGCCTTACAGTGATTAAATCCTTACAGTGGTCACTGGTTCACTGGCAACAGTGGATTAGCTTCATCCAGATGTACGGGTATGTTTCTCATTGTCACTCTGATAGAACTCAACAGTTATGGCTTGTTCTATATTCATATGGCTTAGAATTGCAAAATTTAAATTTTTTATGTAGCCATTGTGCTTGTCCTGCTAACCAATGGAGGATGGGAACCTCTTTCCAGTATGGGTTCCTTTGAAGGTTTCTTCCTCCTGCCCTATGACTCTTCTCGGATTTGTGTGCAGAAGAAGCTCCTTTCAGTTCTGAATGCGGTGCCTCCACCAGCACCAGAATGCAACCACCAGTTTCGCTTTTACCACTCACTAGTAAAAGCATGGTGGGAGTGGACTCTGCGATTCTGGTGGTGCACTCAGACAGTGTTATCCTACCTTATCTACACCCATCGTGGGTCTGAGCTCATTATTGTGATCACAGTAAAAGTTGAATTTGCTGCTTTACGAGCAGCTCTCTGTTTCAGCCATTAACCACCAACATGGTGCTGGTGTCAAAAACTTAAACCATTCTGTGCTTTTATACCGCAAAAGAAACAAGTTTGCGGACGAAAAAAATTGGTGCCGTTCCAGCTCTATTACCTCTCTGCTCTGAGCCAGTGATGCAAGTGGCAAACTGACTGCCAGCCCAAATCAAAGCGAGTTTCAAAGTGTGTTGTGCATCAGTCGTAACCCGGGAAACACAAACGTCAAATCCAGAGATGACCAGGAAGTGCTGGGATTCGAAAAATGAGTTCATAAGTGAACTCCATCTATCCTGCACCCGCATGCATACACCACGTCATCAGCACAGCTAAAGTGACTGATGCCTTTGTCGCTGCCATAGCAGCTCATACTGATAGATTAGTGATGTCTAGACACACAAATCAGATCATGAAGATTTGACCCAAGAA
The DNA here is from genome assembly GCA_024036415.1 of Prochilodus magdalenae. NCBI lineage: Eukaryota > Metazoa > Chordata > Actinopteri > Characiformes > Prochilodontidae > Prochilodus > Prochilodus magdalenae. The sequence continues at coordinate 51,706 of JAMWET010001559.1, forward strand.
ACAATTCTGGTCTGTCTACAGTCTGAACACAGTCCTAGTGTTAGTTTGACCAAAGGCAGATTGATTGATGTTGATTGATGACCACCTGAACGACCAGCAAACTACTGAACTCGTTAGTGTTAAGGTGAACATGCAGCCTTCTTACCTTAATGGTGGCATACTCCGGCTCATAGGTGTCATGCCACAGGTCCTGCTCGTAGTAGAACAGGCCATCATTGATCACTTTGACAAGCTCGCTGGACAGTTTGGCACGCGATGTGTGGTTTCCGGTTCGATCTCCGC
>JAMWET010001560.1:5000-15000 GCA_024036415.1 Prochilodus magdalenae
TACAGGGTTCCACATAGAACTGCACTAGAATACAGGGTTCCAGATAGAACTGTACTAGAATACAGGGTTCCACATAGAACTGCACTAGAATACAGGGTTACACATAGAACTGTACTAGAATACAGGGTTCCACATAGAGCTGTACTAGAATACAGGGTTCCACATAGAACTGTACTAGAATACAGGGTTCCACATAGAACTGCACTAGAACACAGGGTTCCATGTAGAACTGTACTAGAATACAGGGTTCCACGTAGAACTGCACTGGAATACAGGGTTGCACGTAGAACTGCACTAGAATACAGGGTTCCACATAGAGCTGCACTAGAATACAGGGTTCCACATAGAGCTGCACTGGAATACAGGGTTGCACATAGAACTGCACTAGAATACAGGGTTCCTCATAGAGCTGCACTAGAATACAGGGTTCCACATAGAGCTGCACTAGAACACAGGGTTCCACATAGAACTGCACTGGAATACAGGGTTCCACATAGAACTGCACTAGAATACAGGGTTCCACATAGAACTGTACTAGGATACAGGGTTCCACATAGAACTGCACTAGAATACAGGGTTCCACGTAGAACTGCACTAGAATACAGGGTTCCACGTAGAACTGCACTAGAATACAGGGTTCCACATAGAACTGCACTAGAATACAGGGTTCCACATAGAACTGCACTAGAATACAGGGTTCCACATAGAACTGTACTAGAATACAGGGTTCCACATAGAACTGTACTAGAATACAGGGTTCCACATAGAGCTGTACTAGAATACAGGGTTCCACATAGAACTGCACTAGAATACAGGGTTCCACATAGAACTGTACTAGAATACAGGGTTCCACATAGAACTGCACTAGAATACAGGGTTACACATAGAACTGTACTAGAATACAGGGTTCAACATAGAATGTACACATAGAGTTGTACTAGAATACAGGGTTCCACATAGAACTGTACTAGAATACAGGGTTCCACATAGAACTGCACTAGAACACAGGGTTCCACGTAGAACTGTACTAGAATACAGGGTTCCACATAGAGCTGCACTAGAATACAGGGTTCCACATAGAGCTGCACTAGAACACAGGGTTCCACATAGAACTGCACTGGAATACAGGGTTCCACATAGAACTGCACTAGAATACAGGGTTCCACATAGAACTGTACTAGGATACAGGGTTCCACATAGAACTGCACTAGAATACAGGGTTCCACGTAGAACTGTACTAGGATACAGGGTTCCACATAGAACTGTACTAGAATACAGGGTTCCACATAGAACTGCACTAGAATACAGGGTTCCACATAGAGCTGTACTAGAATACAGGGTTCCACATAGAACTGCACTAGAATACAGGGTTCCACATAGAGCTGTACTAGAATACAGGGTTCCACATAGAACTGTCTACAGGGTTCCACATAGAACTGCACTAGAATACAGGGTTCCACATAGAGCTGTACTAGAATACAGGGTTCCACATAGAGCTGTACTAGAATACAGGGTTCCACATAGAACAGCACTAGAATATAGGGTTCCACATAGAGCTGCACTAGAACACAGGGTTCCACATAGAACTGCACTGGAATACAGGGTTCCACGTAGAACTGCACTAGAACACAGGGTTCCACATAGAACTGCACTGGAACACAGGGTTCCACATAGAACTGCACTAGAATACAGGGTTCCACATAGAACTGTACTAGATTACAGGGTTCCACATAGAACTGTACTAGAATACAGGGTTCCACATAGAGCTGTACTAGAATACAGGGTTCCACATAGAACTGCACTAGAATACAGGGTTCCACATAGAACTGTACTAGAATACAGGGTTCCACATAGAACTGCACTAGAATACAGGGTTACACATAGAACTGTACTAGAATACAGGGTTCCACATAGAGTTGTACTAGAATACAGGGTTCCACATAGAACTGTACTAGAATACAGGGTTCCACATAGAACTGCACTAGAACACAGGGTTCCACGTAGAACTGTACTAGAATACAGGGTTCCACATAGAGCTGCACTAGAATACAGGGTTCCACATAGAGCTGCACTAGAACACAGGGTTCCACATAGAACTGCACTGGAATACAGGGTTCCACATAGAACTGCACTAGAATACAGGGTTCCACATAGAACTGTACTAGGATACAGGGTTCCACATAGAACTGCACTAGAATACAGGGTTCCACGTAGAACTGCACTAGAATACAGGGTTCCACGTAGAACTGCACTAGAATACAGGGTTCCACATAGAACTGCACTAGAATACAGGGTTCCACATAGAACTGCACTAGAATACAGGGTTCCACATAGAGCTGTACTAGAATACAGGGTTCCACATAGAACTGTACTAGAATACAGGGTTCCACATAGAACTGCACTAGAATACAGGGTTCCACATAGAACTGCACTAGAATACAGGGTTCCACATAGAGCTGTACTAGAATACAGGGTTCCACATAGAACTGTACTAGAATACAGGGTTCCACATAGAACTGCACTAGAATACAGGGTTCCACATAGAGCTGTACTAGAATACAGGGTTCCACATAGAGCTGTACTAGAATACAGGGTTCCACATAGAACAGCACTAGAATATAGGGTTCCACATAGAGCTGCACTAGAACACAGGGTTCCACATAGAACTGCACTGGAATACAGGGTTCCACGTAGAACTGCACTAGAACACAGGGTTCCACATAGAACTGCACTGGAACACAGGGTTCCACATAGAACTGCACTAGAATACAGGGTTCCACATAGAACTGTACTAGATTACAGGGTTCCACATAGAACTGTACTAGAATACAGGGTTCCACATAGAACTGTACTAGAATACAGGGTTCCACATAGAGCTGTACTAGAATACAGGGTTCCACATAGAACTGCACTAGAATACAGGGTTCCACATAGAACTGTACTAGAATACAGGGTTCCACATAGAACTGCACTAGAATACAGGGTTACACATAGAACTGTACTAGAATACAGGGTTCCACATAGAGTTGTACTAGAATACAGGGTTCCACATAGAACTGTACTAGAATACAGGGTTCCACATAGAACTGCACTAGAACACAGGGTTCCACGTAGAACTGTACTAGAATACAGGGTTCCACATAGAGCTGCACTAGAATACAGGGTTCCACATAGAGCTGCACTAGAACACAGGGTTCCACATAGAACTGCACTGGAATACAGGGTTCCACATAGAACTGCACTAGAATACAGGGTTCCACATAGAACTGTACTAGGATACAGGGTTCCACATAGAACTGCACTAGAATACAGGGTTCCACGTAGAACTGCACTAGAATACAGGGTTCCACGTAGAACTGCACTAGAATACAGGGTTCCACATAGAACTGCACTAGAATACAGGGTTCCACATAGAACTGCACTAGAATACAGGGTTCCACATAGAGCTGTACTAGAATACAGGGTTCCACATAGAACTGTACTAGAATACAGGGTTCCACATAGAACTGCACTAGAATACAGGGTTCCACATAGAGCTGTACTAGAATACAGGGTTCCACATAGAGCTGTACTAGAATACAGGGTTCCACATAGAACAGCACTAGAATACAGGGTTCCACATAGAACAGCACTAGAATACAGGGTTCCACATAGAACTGTACTAGAACACAGGGTTCCACATAGAACTGCACTAGAATACAGTACACTCCCAGGGAGGGCACTAGAGAAGAGTTTGCTTCCTAGAAAGACAACAGAGTGTAGAACGGCTCTAGATTAGAGTATGCTACCTAGAACAGCTCTACAGGACTGGATCATGCAAGTCACTAGAGAGCTTTCCTAGGAAGACACAGGAGGTCAGTCTCTCTGTCTTCCCTCTCTCTCTCTCTCTCTCTCTCTCTCTCTCTTCCCTCTCTCTCTCTTCCTCTCTCTCTCTCTCTCTCTCTCTTCCCTCTCTCTCTGTCTCTCTCTCTCTCTCTTCCTCTCTCTCTTCCTCTCTCTTTGTCTCTCTCTTCCCTTTCTCTCTCTCTCTCTCTGTCTTCCCTCTCTCTCTCTCTCTCTCTCTCTTCCCTCTCTCTCTGTCTCTCTCTCTCTCTCTTCCTCTCTCTCTTCCTCTCTCTTTGTCTCTCTCTCCGGTTCTGTAAATAAACTCGCTAGGCTCCAGAATCGGACTCCGGTTCTCCACAGTCCGTTCTGTGCGGAGCGGAAGGAGCAGGTTTAGGGATTGAGACGATCCCGGCTGTATAATCCGCTCAGACCCCCGTTTACCCGTTATCCATCAGTCCGGCGTTAAACCCTCCTTCTCCCCAAACCTCCAAAATTTGCCTGAACTTTTTGTTCTCCCCTTCAGTTGCTATGCAACAGCTTTTGTTGCCGGGGACTGGGGAGACGGGCGCGAGTGGTGTGATGCTCACACACATGCGGTCTGCACTAATTATACGTGCTGCAGATGTCTTTAACCACCTAAAGTGATCATTTAGCCGGAATCTCATTTATTCCCTCTTTTCCCAAACGAGCCAGAGCAGGTTCCGTGTCTGATTTGCATCTGTAGATTCGGCGCCGGAGCTGCGGGATAAAGCCGAGTCAGTAGTGAACAGCGTTTCAGCTCAACCTGGCCGCCACGCCCCATTCCAAAACCACGGGCACGGGCCATGGAGTCGCCCCCTGGAGGCTCTCACAGCTCCCACTCCTCTGGGAAGCTCTTCAGAAGATTTCGTCTGGGAATTTTGGTCAGAGGAGCAGTGGTGAGGTCAGACACAGATGCTGGACGAGTGTTCAGCGGGGTTGAGGAGGTCAGGGCTCCGTGCAGCTCCTCCTTAGTCCATGTCTCTGTGGATCTGGCTTTGTGCACAGGGACACAGTCCTGCTGGAGCTCTTCTCCAAACTGCTCCACAAAGCTGAAGGTGTAGAACTGTGTGGAATGTCTTTGTGTGCTGCAGCATTAACACCACCCTTCACTGGAACTGAGGGTCCGAGCCCAAACCCTGAACCCCCCAGAACGTTATCCCCCCTCCACCAAACTCTACTGTGGGCATTCCGGTAGGGAGCGGTCTGCTGGATTCATCCACCGAACCCAGATTCCTCCATCAGACGGCCAGAGAGTAAAGCATGATCCATCCATCCACTCCAGAGAACCCGGTTCCACTGCTCCCGAGTCCAGTGGTGGAGCTTTACACTCCTCCAGCTGACGCTCAGCATTGCCCATGGTGATCTTGGGCTGGCGTGCAGCTGCTCAGACATGGAGACCCAGTCCATGAAGCTCCAGGTGCTCCGATCTAGTGCTGATCACTCGGTAGTGAGGGATCGTGGTGGAGCCCCTCCTAGACGTTCCCCGTTCCCACAGTAGTCCGTACGGTTGTATAGGGCCGCTCTAGCAGGGCAGGCCGGCAGTGACGGGACAGACTGTCCTCAGTACGGTGCGCTCCACCCGCAGTGTTGGTCTGTGGAGACCGCATGCCCATGTGCTTGATTTGGTACACCTGTTAGTGATGAAGGAGGCGGAGCTAATTGATTTTTCTGAAAGCCATGGCTTTGTCTTGGACACGCTGCGTGCTGAAACGTCTCTGAAGGCGTACGAGTGGTCTGATCCTGAAGTTTTTTGAGCCCCTGCTGTGCTGTCATCTCTCTCTCTCTCCCTCTCTCTCTCCCTCTCTCTCTCTCTCTCTCTCTCTCCCTCTCTCTCTCTCTCCCTCTCTCTCTCCCTCTCTCTCTCCCTCTCTCTTTCCCTCTCTCTCTCCCTCTCTCTCTCGTCCCCTTATCTGAAGCGCTCTAACAGGCCGAATTAAGAGGCTTACAGACGCCTGCTGAAAGGTCAGTTGCGCAAATTGGGTTCATTAATCTTCAAGTGCATGTCAGCCCCCCCATCCCCCCCTTCCCGCCAGCCCCCCCTCACACTCACGGACAGATTAGAGGGAGCGGTCTCACATACGTACGGAGATTAGCACGGCAAAACTCAGACTGTGATAAAGAACACTCAGACACTCAGCCTGCTCTGTAATAAAACTACCACACCAGCGTTCTCTCTCTCCCTTCCTCTCTCTCTCTCTTCCTCCTCTTCTCCCTCCCTCTGTCTCCCTCTACCTCTCCCTCTCTCTCTCTCTCTCATTCTCTCTCTCTCCCTCTCTCTCCCTCCCTCTTCCTCTCTCATTCTCTCTCTCTCCCTCTCTCGCTACCTCTCTCTCTCATTCTCTCCCTCTTTCTCTCTCTCTCTCTCTCTCTCTCTCATTCTCTCCCTCTCTTACTCTCTCTCTCTCTCCCTCTCTCTTGCCCCCTCCCTCTCTAAATCTATTGATCTATCTATCTATCTATCTATCTATCTATCTATCTATCGATCTATCTATCTATCTATCTATCTATCTATCTATCTATCTATCTATCTATCTATCTATCTATCTATCTATCTATCTGCCTGTCTGCCTCTCTGCCTCTCTGCCTGTCCGTCTGTCTGTCTGTCTGTCTGCCTCTCTGCCTCTCTGCCTGTCTGCCTGTCTCCCTGTCTGTCTCCCTCTCTCTCTCCCTGTCTGTCTCTGATAAGGAGCTGTTAAACAGCCAGTATGTGCTGTAGGTGAGGTAAGGCCCAGTATGTGTTGACCCTGCGTGTGGAACTGTATTGTTGTAGTGATCAGTGTGTCTGTGGAGCGGTGTGACTTAGCCGGGTGTGAGGGACGTGTGCGGTATAAATAAACTTGTCTTGGCGTTCAGGAGCGGCTCTTCAGGCTGCTTTCTGACTGTAATTACAGGCTGTGGGCCGGTAAGAGTGGGTTTAATATTTATTCTGATTGAGCCGCTGACGCCGCTTGTCTTTTTCTCTGTAGGATCGGTGGAAAAGTGCCAGTTCCTCTCGGAGTGAGGCTGGAACACAGCGGCTGCCACTGACATGAAAAAGCAGCTGCGGAGGCTGAAGAGGTGAGAGAGAGAGAGAGAGACAGAGAGAGAGAGACACTGAGAGAGAGAGAGTGAGAGAAAGACAGAGAGAGAGGGGCAGAGAGAGAGAGAGACTTGCTTCTCTGCATCCTCCATCTTTCCTTTATTTCTATTACCTTCCTCACTTTCTTTCCCACTTTCCCTCCACCCCCCCCCCCTCTCTCGCTCTCTCTCTCTCCCTCTCTCCTTTATTCTCCTTATTTTCTTTCTTTCTGTTCCTCTTAGTCTCTTATCCTGTCCTACTCTATCCTTTCCTCTTTTCTATCCCTCTTCCTCCTGATGTCCTCATGTGCTCTTCAGAAGGGTGATTTGTGTTCCGGGGGTTTTGGTGGGGAATGAGACGGACACACTGGGAATCCTGTTTCTCCGTTGTCTGGTTGTTTTGCACTGAAATGAAGAAGAGAAGAGAAGAGAAGAGAGGCAGCGCAGGACGAGGATGTGTTTATCCCCGTTGGAGCATTCGCTCGTATCCGTATGAGAGTGGGAGATTTATCCTGCACTGCTCGTCTGAGGCTACCCAGAAACACAGGGCTCATCAAAACATCCCACTGGCATCGGGACACTGGTGGCGTTCGTGTGCTCATCCGGTAGATCCGATATTTCCAAAACGACACAGACACAAACACACTCGTGTGTAGCCGTCCTGCAAACAGTCGGTTCAAATAAAGTCCAGGAGCTGCAGTTCAGGTCAGCCTGTGGGCAGGACCGTTAAACACCTCCTGCTCTTTACTGCAGCCCGTCCTGCTGGACGTTTACGATAACAGCCAAAACCCAAAGACAAATTAGAGGACAGGCACAAACACACTCTGCCTGGACGCTTCTAATAAAAGCTTTACGGCTCTGAACACCTCGGCGCTCGACAGCGTCCTCGGCCCAGACAACTCTAAACCTCCAGATCTGAAGCAAATGTCCCGGCACTAAAACATGTTCTACCTAAACGCTGCCGTCATCTGCGTATTAAACAAATGACCCAATAAAGCTGCACTCACATCCTCTCTCCATTACAGCAGTGTTTATGTGTCCCCCTCCCCCCCCACCCCCCCCAACACCTTCATTACAGTTTCATCCTCTGTTGGCCAGCCTAACGATGATGGCTCTGTTAAACTCGCTTATTGCAGAACATTAACCACCACGTTATTGGATCTCAGAGCGGAACTGAACACAGTTACAGCAGGATGCTCCAGAACAGAGACCTGGACTATACGAGCACACTAGGAGTGTACAGCTATATAACCATATTCAACTATATAACAGCTCTATATACCCATACAACTATATAACAGCTCTATATACCCATACTCAACTATATAACATCTCTATATACCCATACTCAACTATATAACAGCCCTATATACCCATACTCAACTATATAACAGCCCTGTATACCCATACTTAACTATATAACAGCTCTATATACCCATACTCAACTATATAACAGTTCTATATAACCATACTCAACTATATAACAGCTCTATATACCCATACACAACTATATAACATCTCTATATACCCATACTTAACTATATAACAGCTCAATATACCCATACTCAACTATATAACAGTTCTATATAACCATACTCAACTATATAACAGCTCTATATACCCATACACAACTATATAACATCTCTATATACCCATACTCAACTATATAACAGCTCTATATATCCATACTCAACTATATAACAGCCCTATATACCCATACTCAACTATATAACAGCTCTATATAACCATACTCAACTATATAACAGCTCTATATACCCATACTCAACTATATAACAGCTCTATATACCCATACTCAACTATATAACAGCTCTATATACCCATACTCAACTATATAACATCTCTATATACCCATACTCAACTATATAACAGCATTATATACCCATACTCAACTATATAACAGCTCTATATAGCCATACTCAACTATATACTAGCTCTATATACCCATACACAACTATATAACATCTCTATATACCCATACTCAACTATATAACAGCATTATATACCCATACTCAACTATATAACAGCTCTATATAACCATACTCAACTATATACTAGCTCTATATAACCATACTCAACTATATAACAGCCCTATATAATTATACTCAACTATATAACAGTTCTATATAACATATTCAACTATATAACATCTCTATATACCCATACTCAACTATATAACAGCATTATATACCCATACTCAACTATATAACAGCTCTATATAACCATACTTAACTATATAACAGCTCTATATAACCATACTCAACTATATAACAGCTCTATATAACCATACTCAACTACATAACAGCTCTATATAACCATACTCAACTATATAACAACTCTATATACCCATACTCAACTATATAACATCTCTATATACCCATACTCAACTATATAACAGCTCTATATACCCATACTCAACTATATAACAGCTCTATATAACCATACTTAACTATATAACAGCTCTATATAACCATACTCAACTATATAACAGTTCTATATAACCATATTCAACTATATAACATCTCTATATACCCATACTCAACTATATAACATCTCTATATACCCATACTCAACTATATAACAGCTCTATATTCCCATACTCAACTATATAACAGCTCTATATAACCATACTCAACTATATAACAGCTCTATATAACCATACTCAACTATATAACAGCTCTATATACCCATACTCAACTGTATAACAGCTCTATATAACCATACTCAACTATATAATAGCTCTATATACCCATACTCAACTATATAACAGTTCTACATACACATATTCAACTATATAACAGCCCTATATAACCATACTCAACTATATAACAGCTCTATATAACCATACTCAACTATATAACAGCTCTATATAACCATACTCAACTATATAACAGCTCTATATACCCATACTCAGCTATATAATAGCTCTATATAACCATACTCAACTATATAACAGCTCTATATACCCATACTCAACTATATAACAGTTCTATATAACCATATTCAACTATATAACAGCTCTATATAACCATACTCAACTATATAACAGCTCTATATACCCATACTCAACTATATAACA
>JAMWET010001560.1:20000-52500 GCA_024036415.1 Prochilodus magdalenae
AGAGAGAGAGAGGGAGAGAGAGGGAGAGAGAGAGAGAGAGAGAGGGAGAGAGAGGGAGAGAGAGAGAGAGAGAGAGAGGGAGAGAGAGGGAGAGAGAGAGAGGGAGAGAGAGAGAGAGAGGGACAGAGATGCTCTGGTGGGTTTGTGGAGGCAGACTGTCGGAAATAGGCGTTGTAATATTAAATTGTATTTTCTACATGACGTGTACAAATAAATAAATAAATAAATAAATAAATAAATAAATAGGATTCCTGATGGGGACTGCTCAGTAGTGTCCCTCAGCTCTGTCCCTACTGGACAGGCTTGACTTTGGGGTTAGGTCCTCTGGCTGAACTGGGAATCCTGCTTTGAGAAATGTTCTCTTTGGGGGACTACTTTACCTCCCAGCGCCCTGCAGCATGTATCCCTCCACCATGGATGGAGTTAAGGCTGAGATCTTTTCAGACCTTCTTCAGGCCAGCGTAAACGTGTGATGGCCTACAGGGTGTTCACCCAGTCGCTGCAACACTGACAGGACCAGAGTCCTGGTTCAGGCCACTAGCACAGCTTAGCACTTCTGCTTCCTGGTGGATGCTAAATCCAGTCTGACCGCACTTCCTGTGAGAGTGAAGCTGCCACTCCGCAGGGGTACATTAACAAATCCTGCGGCGGTGCAGGCCTGCACCCTGCTAATGCCTGCCCATTTATCTACAGGCTAATAGACTGCGCTGTTTGTGGGCGCGTGCGGTAGTTCTCATCCAAACAATCGGCTTAATGGAAACCTCCAGACAGATGGGTTTATTGCCCTTCACCTCTTTAGCATCAGCGGCTAACGCTAATTGCTGACGCAGTAATCAGTTAAAAAGCTCAATCTCGCTCGCGCACTCAGCTCAAGCACCGTAATGCACACACTTCTACTCCCACCCGCACCTCCTCCTGCCTGGCCTCCGCACCCACAACTCCGGGCTGCACAATCATCCACCATGGAATTCTCTCATATCGAGACGTCACCTGGAATACACCAACTTTCAATATTCTCAAAGCAAGTTGACATAACACCTATACACAACGTGGCCAAAAGTATGTAGACACCCGCCATCCCATTCCAAAGACGTGGGCTTTACTGTGGACCTGCCACCCAGTAGAGCTAGATCAGCCTCCACTCTTCTGGGAAGCCCTCCACAAGGTTCTGGAGCAAGTCTGTGGGAATTCGTGCCCATTCAAGAGCACTGGTCTGGTCAGGCGCTGAGGTCTGGTCTGGCTCACGATCAACATTCCAGTTCATAAGTGCAGACCACTGGAGACCCTCACCCCAAACTCCTCAGTCCATGTCTCTATGGATCTGGCTTTGTGCACAGGGACACAGTCCTGCTGGAACAGGAAAGGACTCCTTTCCAAACTGCTCCACAAAGCTGGAGGTGTAGAACTGTGTGCTGTAGCATTAACACCACCCTTCACTGGAACTGAGGGTCCGAGCCCAAACCCTGAAACCCACCCAGACTGTTATCCCGCCTCCACCAAACTCTACTGTGGGCATTCCGGTAGGGAGCGGTCTGCTGGATTCATCCACCGAACCCAGATTTCTCCATCAGACAGCCAGAGAGTAAAGCATGATCCATCCATCCACTCCAGAGAACCCGGTTCCACTGCTCCAGAGTCCAGTGGTGGAGCTTTACACTCCTCCAGCTGACACTCGGCTTTACACAGTGACCTAGAGTTAAATGAAGCCCATCTTACGCAGCTCCTCCAGACATGCAGCTCTAATGCTGACGTTGCTTCCAGAGATGGTTTGGAACGCTGTAGTGGGCGATGCCATGGACCATGTGGCTCCTGGATGCTTCCATTTCACAACAGCAGCTCTTACGGTTGTCCAGGGCAGCTCTAGCACCAGCCCTAGCTCCTCAGTACGTCCCAGTGTGCGGTGAATGGTTGTCGATGGAGACTACACCAGTCCATATTGTGTCTGTATACTAATCTTTAAGAACTGAACTACAGAACAGCAGCACCTTTTACATCAGGTGTAACCACACCCTGCCTACCACACTGATCTCATTGTCAATAATTATTTTCCCAGTTTCATCAATTTTTATTTGTTTTAGAGAAAACAATAGCATTCTCATTAGACTGGGGGGATTTGGACCCCACCACGAGATGAATACACACACCCATGTACACACAGAAGCGCATTAACGGTGCAGTAGAGATAATGGCCTCCTCGCTGACCCCGTGCTGTTATCCTAACGGATAGAGCTTTCATTTCCCACTTAGAGACACGCACTAAATAAATTAGCGGAATTAAAAACAAACCTGTAACGACGACAAACCACCGCGATTATATCCCTCTACTGTTCCTCAGCCTGTCATACACACCGCCACCTTAAAGGGGCTGAGCTGCCTGCAGGGGGCGCAACTGACCCATTCCAGCACAACGTTAACCACACCTACCGCCAGTCAAAATCACATCCATCCTAATGACAACCTGTTATTCATACAGTCAAATGTGTCACAGGTGTATAACTCTAAACTCTAAATGTAGGTACTGTGGTATAGACTGAGTCTGTTCTACAGTTTCTCATTAGGTGGAGTGTATAACTCTAAGCTCTAAATGTAGGCACTGTGGTATAGACTGAGTCTGTTCTACAGTTTCTCATTAGGTGGAGTGTATAACTCTAAACTCTAAATGTAGAGATACTGGGTATAACAGACTGAGTCTGTTCTACAGTTTCTCATTAGGTGGAGTGTATAACTCTAAGCTCTAAATGGTAGGTACTGTGGTATAGAGATGAGTCTGTTTCTAACAGTTCCTCATTAGGTGGAGTGTATAACTCCAAGCTCTAAATGTAGGTAACTGTGGTATAGACTGAGTCTGTTCTACTAGTTTTTCTCATTAGGTGGATGTGATCAAACTCTAAGCTCTAAATTTAGGTATTGTGGTATAGACTGAGTCTGTTCTGTTCCTCTTTACATATGTTCAACAGCTCTCAATATAGGTACTGTGGTATAGATAGGTGGAGTTCCTCATTAGGATAGTTGGTATAACTCTAAGCTCTAAATGTAGGTATTGTGGTGTAGACTGAGTCTGTTCTATAGTGTGTGTGTATGTGTGTGTGTGTGTGTGTGTGTGTGTGTGTGTGTGTGTAAGTGTGTGTGTGTGTGTGAGAGTGTGTGTGTGTGTGTGTGAGTGTGTGTGTGTGTGTGTGAGTGTGTGTGTGTGTGTGTTTATGAGTGTGTGTGTGTGTGTGTGTGTGTGTGTGAGTGAGTGTGTGTGTGTGTGAGTGTGTGTGTGTGTGTGAGTGATGATGGCTGTGGGTGAGAGGGCCGGAGAGATAGAGCTGTGAGTTCTTGTTTGTGAAGTGGGAGAGTCTACTGACTTTGATAAGAGAGAGAGCAGGAGAGGGAATGTAAACGAGTGAGGGAAACAGGAGAGAAAGAAACAGAGTAAGGAAGATATAAGACACAGAGCGAGAGGGGAGAGCGAGAGATGGTCTGGGGAAATAGAAGAAAAAGAAACAACACAAGGAGCGAGAGAGAGGAAATTAGAGAGTGGGAGATAAAGAACAAGCACAGGAAACAGAACGGAGAGACACAGGGGGTCGGTTCCCCCCCCGTACACCCATCCACCCCATCTACACCCATACAACCAACCTACACCAATCTACACCCGTCCACCCCCACCCCATCCCCTGGTCCACGTTCAGTGTGATTTTAGCTCTCTAGCTTTTTAGCATGGGTAGCTTTAGCACTGCAGCTGGAAGGCTAATGTACACCCCGATTAGCACAGTGCTAACTGGTGGTCCCAGACCCCGTGGTGCGTTCGGTAATCTCTGGTAAACCTGAGGAAGCCGTATCTGAAGCTGATCGACGGGCTGGGCGGCCTGTTTGAAGGTTCTGAACTGACGTCAGTGAGCTACGGCTTTAACTCAAACGGAGCGGTGTAGCAGTCCCAGCCGTCGGAATCCTGGACAGCAGGTTGTGTCCTTGGGCTGAAATCTTCTCTAAGCACTTTCTGCCTCGCCTCGCGTTTGTGTTCGAGACTGTGCTCGTTTTCTCCCTCTCAGCAGAACAGCTCCGCTCTATTTTCCGAACTGCTGAGTGTGTTTCAGCGATGCACGTGCTTGGCTGGCTCAGAACAAGCAGAGGTCAGTGACCTTTGGCCCCCGGTGACCCTTTAGATAAGGTAGCGAGTGTGTGGACCGCCCTTACCATGTTATGTGCACTTACCGTCATTAGGGTAGATACGGGTACCGCCATACCGCCCTTGTGTCACTTATAGACGCCCATAACACTTAGAGTACCGACGTGCACCTTACCGAATAACTCATTCCTCTGTTTCTCTCACATTTGGTACTCTCTACCTCTGAGAACTGTAGACCTACTCAGCCCCTATCTACCATAGCGCTAGATACACACCTAACTGAGAAACTCTTCCAAGACTCAGTCTCCTCCCACAAACGTTGTACTCTTCCTCTAATGAAAATAGACTCAGTCTATGTACACTTAGAGTTATACACTCCACCTAATGAGAAACTGTACCTCCTTTCCTCTTCCTTAGAGTCTGTCTCTCTCTCCCCAGACTCAGTTCTATTACCACAGTACCTACATTTAGAGCTTAGAGTTATACACTCCACTCCTAATCTGGAGAAACTGTAGAACAGTTAACTCAGTCTATACCACAGTACCTACCATTTAGAGTTTAGAGTTATACACTCCACCTAATGAGGAAACTGTAGAACAGACTCAGGTCCTATACCACAGTACCTACATCGTAGACGTCTAATTAGCTCAGCTAATTTTAGAGCAGTTATACACTCCACTAAGCTTGAGGAGACTGTGTTACTCCCTGACCAGTTCAACATGTGCAGGTGTATACACTCGCACCGCGGATCAAGTGCTGCCCTCCTGCGGAGGAAGTAGAGGGTGGTGGTACTGATGAGACTGATGGAGCGGTTTGGACCGGGCTGTACTGAGTGTCCTCATATGTATCTGTTATGAGGCCCTGATATTAGATTCTGATTGGTGGAGCCGTGTGTTGGAGGCATGAGGGAGCGTTTATTCTCCTCATCAACTTCAAACTGCATAATCTGCTGTAATTGCTTTGCTTGAGGCCGCTGTGGAACACACAATAACGGAGGGTGGGTGTATGTGTGTTTGGGGGGCTTAACTCGGATAGATGGCGGAGGCTTCCCGAAACCCAGCCGAGGATATTAGCCCTGTTCATCTTCATCGCAGGGTGAGATATTAGCCAGGCTGGTATTTGGGCTGGGCTGAGATATTAGTCTGGATCAAATTCATCTGTACCAATCACTGTCACCGCCTTCCACGCTCTAAATCAGGAACAGCCTCCTCCCGCCCTGCGCCCGCTTCCCTTTCTCCTCTCCTCCTTCCAGCTCGTCTCCTTTCACTTCCTCTGTATTCATTCCTTCTCCTTTCTTTCAGACTCTCCCTCTGCTCTCCCTCGTCTCCTCTCTCTCCTAATCGGCTAGGCAGCCAACCTCTCTTCTCTCCTCTCCTGTCTTATCATCTCCTCTTCTCCTTTCTTCTTCTCTTCTCTTCTCTCCTCTCCTCTGCTCTCCTCTCCTCCTTTCTTCTTCTCTTCTCTCCTCTCTTCTCCTCCTTTCTTCTTCTCTTCTCTCTTCTCCTCTCCTCTCTTCTCCTCCTTTCTTCTTCTCTTCTCTCCTCTCCTCTCCTCCTTTCTTCTTCTCTTCTCTCCTCTCCTCCTTTCTTTTTCTCTTCTCTCCTCTCCTTTTTTCTCCTCCTTTCTTCTTCTCTTCTCTCCTCATCTTTTCTCCTCTCCTCTCCTGCTTTCTTCTTCTCTTCTCTCCTCATTTCTTCTTGTCTTTTCTTCTTTTCTGTTCTTCTCTACTTTCTTCTCCTTTTCTTTCTTCTTCTCTCATTTCCTTTTCTCTTATCTCTTCTTCTTTCTTCTCTTCTCCTCTCCTTTCCTCTCTTCCCTTCTCTTTTCTTCTTTCTGTCTCTCTTCTCTTATCCAGCGTCTCTCTCTTTACCCCCATCATTCGTATTTGTGTCTGTTCCGTTAGCAGGTTATTTGTTTGTGCTGCAGTGGAGCAGTCGGTCGGGTCCAGTCAGAATTGCTGGCGGCTCTTATGAACATTATACCGGAGTTGGTTCTGACCTCGCTGGGCCACCGAGCCTGCCGGAGAGAACTATAATAGCAGCACGCAATCCAAGCAAGCGGCGTGGGAAAGCATAATCCTCCCATACAACAGGACTGTTTACAGGAGCCGCGGCTGGCGGTCCGCTTTCTGTTCATGACGCCTCGACTCTGATGGTCCACCTTTAATACTAAGTACTGCTTTTGACGCTAATGCTGCTAAACTAGCGAGGAACGGGCGCAAAACTGATGCAGCAGGTCCTGAAAACTATGTCCCATGAGCCCTACGAACCATCCTCTAATATTCACTAGCCTGCTGGAGAGAAACATCAGTTCACTATAGAGCACAATACATCATATTGCCCCCTACACTTCCTGTAGTGTATTACAGTCTGTCAGAATGAGCGTGTGGGTCGTATCGCCCCCTACACTTCCTGTAGTGTATTACAGTCTGTCAGAATGAGCGTGTGGGTCGTATCGCCCCTACACTTCCTGTAGTGTATTACAGTCTGTCAGAATGAGCGTGTGGGTCGTATCGCCCCCTACACTTCCTGTAGTGTATTACAGTCTGTCAGAATGAGCGTGTGGGTCGTATCGCCCCCTACACTTCCTGTAGTGTATTACAGTCTGTCAGAATGAGCGTGTGGGTCGTATCGCCCCCTACACTTCCTGTAGTGTATTACAGTCTGTCAGAATGAGCGTGTGGTACCCCGCCCCACCTACACTCTTTCCCTGTAGGGTCGTATCGCCCCCTACACTTCCTGTAGTGTATTACAGTCTGTCAGAAATGAGCGTGTGGTTCTGTGTGGATATACCGCCCCCTACACTTCCTGTAGGTGTATTTACAGTCTGTCAGAGCTGTGTGGGTCGAGCGTGAACTGAGCGTGTGGATCATACCGCCCCCTACACTTCCTGTAGTGTATTACAGTCTGTCAGAATGAGCGTGTGGATCATACCGCCCCCTACACTTCCTGTAGTGTATTACAGTCTGCCAGAATGAGCGTGTGGGTCGTATCGCCCCCTACACTTCCTGTAGTGTATTACAGCCCCCTCTTCTGTCATTAATGATGAGCGTGTGGATCATACCGCCCCCTACACTTCCTGTAGTGTATTACAGTCTGTCAGAATGAGCGTGTGGGTCGTATCGCCCCCTACACTTCCTGTAGTGTATTACAGTCTGTCAGAATGAGCGTGTGGCTCGTATCGCCCCCTACACTTCCTGTAGTGTTTTACAGTCTGTCAGAATGACCGTGTGGGTCGTATCGCCCCCTACACTTCCTGTAGTGTATTACAGTCTGTCAGAGTTCCGGAGTGGGTCGTATCGCCCCCTACTCTTCCTGTTGTGTATTACAGTCTGTCCAGAATGAGCGTGTGGGCTCGTATCGCCATTCCCGTATTACACTTCCGTGTGTCGTATCGCCGCTTACAGTCCTGTCAGAATGACCGTCGGTCAGGCGGGATCGTTTGGCTGTATCGCACCCCTACACTTCCGTGTGTGGGGTGTGCCGTGTAGTGTATTACAGTCTTATAGCACTTTGTTATATGGAACAACAGAAGCCATATGGTATTTGCGGGAACGTCGGTCAGGTTCTCATGTGTGTACATTTACTATTAAATGCTAATGGTATGGAAACACAAATCTGATGGCTCCTCCACCTGTGATGAAGCTGCACATTCACAGCAACAGAACAGCTGGTGCTTCACTCGAGGTGATTAACTCCCACATAATTGCTTTTATTCTTCAATTAATCTGATACAGTCTGATAAGTGTTGTTTAAACTGATCAGGATTAACTCTTGGCTAACTGATGCATCTGCAGTCGTTGGTGAGATGTTTTTGTGAGCATATGGTGGAAAGATCACGAGGCGTTTCCTGTTCTCCTCTCTCAGTTTTCTGACACATTAATTAAAGCTGAAATCCTACGCCCGTGGCCGAGGGTGGAGAATCTGTACCTGTCATGACAGACTGAGTGGTCATAAACAAAGGCTTTTACTCAGAGGCCTTTCTCCACATCCAACAGGAAGTTATACGCTCTATATACCACAGTACCTACATTTAGAGCTTAGAGTTATACACTCCACCTAATGAGGAACTGTAGAACAGACTCAGTCTATACCACAGTACCTACATTTAGAGCTTAGAGTTATACACTCCACCTAATGAGGAACTGTAGAACAGACTCAGTCTATACCACAGTACCTACATTTAGAGCTTAGAGTTATACACTCCACCTAATGAGGAACTGTAGAACAGACTCAGTCTATACCACAATACCTACATTTAGAGCTTAGAGTTATACACTCACCCTAATGAGGAACTGTAGAACAGACTCAGTCTATACCACAATACCTACATTTAGAGCTTAGAGTTATACACTCACCCTAATGAGGAACTGTAGAACAGACTCAGTCTACACCACAGTACCTACATTTAGAGCTTAGAGTTATACACTCCACCTAATGAGAAACTGTAGAACAGACTCAGTCTATACCACAGTATCTACATTTAGAGCTTAGAGTTATACACTCCACCTAATGAGAAACTGTAGAACAGACTCAGTCTATACCACAGTACCTACATTTAGAGCTTAGAGTTATACACTCTACATTCGTGTGTTGATTAAGCCATTCACAGAAGGAAGGGTGCGGATCAGCTCTCCGTCTCTCCTCTCGTTAAGAGGGGTCCGTCTCCTAATTAAAGCTGCAGCTAAACAAGCTAAATCTGATTAGAAGTGAGGGAGAGAGTCAGACTGACAGGGCGAGAGCAGCTCGAGAGTCCAGCTCTGAGGATCCGGCATTCCTCTCTCCTCAGCCGACACCACGCTTCAGGAGAACAGGGCTCCATCGAGACTGACCACCGCTCCCAGGTCATTATCAGCTTCACATACGGGTCATATAACATGAGCCCCAGTTTATCATAAACATCAGAGAGGCAGTCCTCCCCTTTCTCTCTCTCTCTCTCTCTAACTCTCCCTCTCTCTCTCTAACTCTCCCTCTCTGTCCCTCTCTCTCTAACTCTCCCTCTCCCTCTCTCTCTCTCTCTCTCTCTAACTCTCCCTCTCTCTCTCTCTAACTCTCCCTCTCTCTCTCTCTCTCTCTCTCTCTCATCTTCTTCTCTCTCTCTCTCTAACTCTCCCTCTCTCTCTCTCTCTCTCTCTAACTCTCCCTCTCCCTCTCTCTCTCCCTCTCTCCCTCTCTCTCTCTCATCTTCTTCTCTCTCTTTCTCTCTCTCCCTATCTCTCTCTCTCTAACTCTCCCTCTCCCTCTCTCTCTCTCTCTAACTCTCCCTCTCTCTCTCTCTCTCTCTCTAACTCTCCCTCTCTCTCTCTCTCTCTCTCTCTCTCTCTCTCTCTCTCTCTCTCTCTCTCTCTCTCTCTCTCTCTCTCTCTCTCTCTCTCTCCCCGCCCTTTCTAACTCTCCATCTCTCTTATTTATCCCTCTCTGTTTGTTGCTGTTGTTCCTCTCTCTGTCATCCACACACACTCACACACCACACACACACCACACACACACCACACACACACCACACGCAAATTGGGGAGTCATAAGTTAAAAGAACAGCTGATACACACACAGGTTGCATGCTAACCACATTACATATTACATTCAGCAGAAGCATCACACACACACACACACACACTCACACACACACAGACACACACACACACACACACACACACACACATACACACTCACACACACACACACACTCACACACACACACACACACACACAAACACACACACTCACACACACGTCATATGTCATATGTGAAAAGAAGCAGCTGATACACACAGTGCTGTTCTGGTTGGCTCTGTTCATGTATAAGGGTAAGTGTGTGTGAGTGTGTATGTGTGTGTGTAAGTGTGTGTGTGTGTGTGTGTGTGTGAGCGTGTGAGCATGTGTGTGTGTGTGTGTGTGTGTGTGTGTGTGTGAGGTAAGAGGGGAGAGACAGACAGACAGGTAGATGGAGAGAAATGGAGGGAATAAAGAAGGAGGGAGAATAAGGAGAAGGAGAGAGATGTACAGAGTGTAAGCTGTCAGTGATGGATGAGTCTATAAGTTGGGAGGTAAGACTCTTTACTGACTGGGAGACACACATACGCAGGTAATGTATAAACGTGTCATAGACAGATGAGCCTAAAGCTACCAGAACAGCAGTACAGCAGTAAAACTCTTTACTGAACACGAGGAGTCAATACCAATACCGCTGCACATCACACACGCACACACCGCCGCCGCCGCCGCCGCCCGTGCTGGGCATGGGAAACAGCTTTAGCATTGACCACAGCCACCCCATGGTCATTCATCAGGCCTTTCGGTTCTGCTTCTCTGATTAAGGTTGCTGATAGAGGCCAGTGGAGAACAGGCTCTGTTCACACTACAGACTGAACATACCTGATTTATTACCCATACGTGAACACAGCCCCAACTAACCCTCGTTACCACTACTCATTAATCTAACGACGGTTATTCAATTACTCACTTAATGGATCCATGTTGCCTCTCTGTTTATCACAACTCCAATCAGCAAAACAACAGCCATACCCACATCACCCCCTACACTTCCTGTAGTGTATTACAGTCTGTCAGAATGAGGGTGTGGGTCGTATCGCCCCCTACGCTTCCTGTAGTGTATTACAGTCTGTCAGAATGAGGGTGTGGGTCGTATCGCCCCCTACGCTTCCTGTAGTGTATTACAGTCTGTCAGAATTAGCGTGTGGGTCGTATCGCCCCCTACACTTCCTGTAGTGTATTACAGTCTGTCAGAATGAGCAGAATGAGAATGAGCACACAGACACACACACACACACACTCACACACACACACTGTCACCACCACACACAGGCACATTTCGACACCCCACACACAACACACACACACCACATACACACACACACACATGACACACACACACAATACATCGCCACACTACACACACAACACACACACACACACACACACAGAACACACACACACACACACACACACACACACACACACTAGTCACACCCACAAGACACACCTTACAGTGTACACACACACACTCACACAGACACACACACACACACACAGTACCACACACACACACTAGCACTTCCTGACACACAGCACACACATGTCAGACACACATACAGACACACACAGCACCTCACATCGCCATTACACACACTTCACACACTCACATTACAGAGACACAGACACACACACAGCACTCACACACACACACACATTCACACACTCACACACACACACACACACACACACACACACACACATACATACACACACACACACTCACACACACACACACACACACACAGACACACACACACACACTCACACAGACACACACACACACATACATACACACACACACTCACATACACAGACACACACACACACAGACACAGACACACACACACACACTCACACAGACACACACACACACATACATACACACACACACTCACACACACACACTCACACACACACATTAACTGCAGCAGATTGTGTTAATCACAGTGTGAGGTGAGGGGTATCCAAGTCTTCACCATGGCAACCATCAGCATCAAGATCACTAATTCCACCAGTGATTTGAGAACAAAGACAGAGCTCAAGAATGAATGAATGAATGAATGAATGAATGAATGAATGAAGAACATATTGACATTAAAGAGAGAGAGTGAGAGATGGAAAGGTGCGGCATATGGAAGAGATGAAGCGAGAAAGAGTCAGAGAAAGAAAATGATTAGCTCGGTTGAGAGAAGAGGTAAAGTGAGATGGAGGGAAAGATTTAAAGACCTGAGGGATGAAGAAAGAGAGTGAGAGATGGAGCAAACGCAAGAAAGGAAAGAGAAAAGGGAAAATAGAGGTGGACTAAGAGAGAGAGAGAGAGATGGACAGAGGGCTAGAGCAGGAGAAACAGAGAGAAAGATGAGGGAGTAAAAAGGAGAGGGAGAAAGAGAGAGAGGGAGTGGGAGAGGTAGAGACGGAGTGAGAAAGAGAGAGAGGGAGAGGGAGAGGTAGAGACGGAGTGAGAGAGAGAGAGGGAGAGAGGGAGAGACGGAGTGAGAAAGAGAGAGAGGGAGTGGGAGAGGTAGAGACGGAGTGAGAGAGAGAGAGGGACAGGGAGAGACGGAGTGAGAGAGAGAGAGGGAGAGGGAGAGACAGAGAGGGAGTGGGAGAGGTAGAGACGGAGTGAGAAAGAGAGAGAGGGAGTGGGAGAGGTAGAGACGGAGTGAGAGAGAGAGAGAGAGAGAGAGAGAGAGGGAGTGGGAGAGGTAGAGACGGAGTGAGAGAGAGGGAGTGGGAGAGGTAGAGACGGAGTGAGAGAGAGGGAGTGGGAGAGGTAGAGACGGAGGGAGTGAGAGGTAGAGACGGAGTGAGAGAGACAGAGAGGGAGTGGGAGAGGTAGAGACGGAGTGAGAGAGAGAGGGAGAGGGAGAGACGGAGTGAGAAAGAGAGAGAGGGAGTGGGAGAGGTAGAGACGGAGTGAGAGAGAGAGGGAGAGGGAGAGATGGAGTGAGAAAGAGAGAGAGGGAGTGGGAGAGGTAGAGACGAGTGAGAGAGAGAGAGGGAGAGGGAGAGATGGAGTGAGAAAGAGAGAGAGGGAGTGGGAGAGGTAGAGACGAGTGAGAGAGAGAGAGGGAGAGGGAGAGATGGAGTGAGAAAGAGAGAGAGGGAGTGGGAGAGGTAGAGGACTTGACTGTGAGAGAGAGAGAGAGGGAGAGGGAGAGACGGAGTGAGAAAGAGAGAGAGGGAGTGGGAGAGGTAGAGACGAGTGAGAGAGAGAGAGGGAGAGGGAGAGATGGAGTGAGAAAGAGAGAGAGGGAGTGGGAGAGGTAGAGACGAGTGAGAGAGGGAGAGGGAGAGATGGAGGGAGAGTAAATGAATGCAGGTTTAACATGCTGACAGATGGGCAGAAAATAATTCCATTAAGAATTCATTAGAGGAAAAAGGGACGGAAGCAGAACTCAGCCAAAACGCTCAGGGTGTCGTTCGGGGTGGTGGTGGTGTCGGGGGTGGAGGGGAGGAGGAGTTGGAGGTGGATGGAGGGAGTGACTGAGAAAAAAAACACACACACAAAGGAGCACTTGACTCGGGGCAGGCACTCCATCCAGCCCCTCGGAGCTAACAGCAGGCAGATGAAGTGCGCTGCTCCATCGGTTCATTATTCATACAGTAAACGCTAACGAAGAAACCGAGTCGCGTCTAAGCGAGGAAGCTGCTGAGGTGGAGGACTACTCCACTAATCACCTTCAGCTGCTTTACAGCACCCGCAGCTACAGGGGGCCACGGGCCTGTTCCCCTTCAGGTCCTCTTCTGAGGGCCATAATTCACTTTCCCTCCGTTTCCCCATCCACAGCTCACCCTTCTCTACAAAAGAGTCTGATTTTGTTACCACACCTGCAGGACTGATATATGTAAATGAGCTCTCTCGTGATTGGCTGCATTGGTTGTGCTACTTGACCTAGTGTGAGTGTGAGCTCGCATTCATAAATCACATCCATTTTGGGAGAGATAACCAGGAGATAACGCATCTGAAGGAGATAACCGGGAGAGAACGGATCTAAAGGAGAGAACCAGGAGAGAACGGATCTGAAGGAGAGAACGGATCTGAAGGAGATAACCGGGAGAGAACGGATCTAAAGGAGAGAACCAGGAGAGAACGGATCTGAAGGAGATAACCGGGAGAGAACGGATCTAAAGGAGAGAACCAGGAGAGAACGGATCTGAAGGAGAGAACGGATCTGAAGGAGAGAACCGGGAGAGAACGGATCTGAAGGAGAGAACGGATCTGAAGGAGAGAACCAGGAGATAACGGATCTGAAGGAGGTAACGGATCTGAAGGAGGTAACCAGGAGATAACGGATCTGAAGGAGAGAACGGATCTGAAGGAGAGAACCAGGAGAGAACGGATCTGAAGGAGGTAACAGATCTGAAGGAGGTAACCGGGAGAGAGCGGATCTGAAGGAGAGAACCGGGAGAGAACAGATCTGAAGGAGAGAACCGGGAGAGAACAGATCTGAAGGAGAGAACCGGGAGGTAACGGATCTGAAGGAGAGAACCGGGAGAGAACAGATCTGAAGGAGAGAACCGGGAGGTAACGGATCTGAAGGAGAGAACCGGGAGAGAACAGATCTGAAGGAGAGAACCGGGAGGTAACGGATCTGAAGGAGAGAATGGATCTGAAGGAGGTAACCGGGAGAGAGCGGATCTGAAGGAGAGAACCGGGGGAGAGCGGATCTGAAGGAGAGAACCGGGAGGTAACGGATCTGAAGGAGAGAACCAGGAGGTAACGGATCTGAAGGGGAGGATGGATCTGAAGGAGGTAACGGATCTGAAGGAGGTAACCGGGGGAGAGCGGATCTGAAGGAGATGACTGAAGGTTGGTCTGGGTTTCCTGGATGAGTCAGTAGCCGAGCTGAGTGGCCAGTAAGCCCTGAGAACAGAAGATTTGAGATGACCCAGCTCAGCTAAACCTGGAAATAAGCCCAGGTAGGAGAGCAGCACAGGCTAGCTGTACCGGAACGTTGCAGCGGGGAACGTGCTGGAGCGCCGCTGTAATTGGCGCTCGGATTCCACGCGGCCTGTGTGGATCCGTGTAACATTAAACATTCAGAAGCTCTTTGAGCGTAAAGCCCCTCAGGCTGTGAGCTCCCCAAACAAACGCAGCTCCACCAACACGCACACAATTAGCCGTTTAGCGTCTCTAGCGCTAAAGGACAAGACAGGCCACAGATTGGGCTGTCTGTAGTGCTTTGATTGAGGAAATGCTGCTAAACGCTCAGTGAGCGGCTCCTAGCGCGGCTCCTAACGCGGCTCTTAACACGGCGGAGTGAGGAGGCGCTCCTGCAGGAGTGCTGTAGCAGCGTATGAATATAAATGTGCATTTTCATCATCTTCTACAGCAGCTACACCCTGCTAGGCTCAGAACACCCCACCCCTGGTTTAGCTTTGCTCAGGAGCGAGCGGGACTCTTTAGACTCCTCAGGAGGGAAAGAGTGAGCGCTGGGACGTAACAGAGGTAGCCCTGCTCTGTCTCTGCCTCCGTACAGAGGAACACCTCATCGCTCTTCACCTGATTAACCAGACGAGGTGTATCTGTGTCACTGCATTAGCCTGGCTCAGGTCCTAACCTCACTGTTTATCAGGGTGTCCCACAGGGCTCCGTCCTGGGCCCTCTGCTGTTCTCTATTTTTGGTCTCCCTCTTGGCACTTTTATTCATGAGCGCTGTCTGCAGCGTCTATGCTGATGCCACCCAGGTTTACTTCAGCACTGAGCCAGCGCCCTCTTCTCCAATCAAACAGCTGCACAACACACAGAACCACGCAGCAACACTTCCGTGTTACACCGTGAGGGGAGTAAACCCATGTTTGTAGGGTCCTAGGAAGATGATTCATAACGTAGGCAGGACTCGGGACCGTACACCTAATCTCTAGAAGCGTATAACGCTCATAGGGCAGCATGGTGGGTGGGCAGCGCTGTGGCCCACAGTAAGAAGGTCTGGGTTTGATTCCCGGCTGGGTGTCCGGGGTCCTTTCTTGTTCTTCCCGTGTCTGTGTGGGTTTACTCCAGGTGCTCTGGTTTCCTCCCACAGTCCAAAAACATGGAGCGAGATGAACTGGAAATACTAAATTGCGCCCCCGCCAGGTCTGAGCGAGTGCTTGTCTGTGTGTCTGGCCTGTCCAGGATGTTTCCTGGCTTCCACCCAGTGAATGTAGGCTTAGGCACTGTGTCCACTCACTGTCCACTCTATTAGACACTCCTACCTTGCTGCTCCACCTTGTAGATGGACAGTCAGAGACGATAGCTCATCTGCTGCTGCACAGTGCAGTGTTGGTCATCCTCTAGTCCTTCATCAGTGGACACAGGACGCTGCCCCACAGGACGCTGCCTTACAGGACACTGCCCCACAGGACGCTGCCCCACAGGACGCTGCCCCACAGGACGCTGCCCCACAGGACGCTGCCTTACAGGACACTGCTAGCTGGTCGACGATTCTCAGTCCAGCAGTGTCACTGAGGTGTCCAGCAGCACTGCTGTATCTGATCCACTCACACCAGCACCACACACACTAACACACCACCACCACGTCAGTGTCACTGCAGTACTGAGAATGATCCACCACCCACATCATACCTGCTCTGTGGGGGTCCTGTGGGGGTCCTGACCATTGAAGAACAGGGTAATACAGTACACAGAGAAACAGATGGACTACAGTCTGGACCTGTACACCTACAGAGTGTCCTGTATGGTCAGTGGAGCTGATGGAGTAATTAGAATTTATTTTACAGATGTACAAGTGGAGGCCTTTTACTTCATTATACATATGATATATTAGTATATTACACATACAAATATATATTATTATTAATATTCAATATTACTTTATTATTTATTATTATTGTTGTTGTTGTTTTGTTGTTGATTATTGGTAGTACTAGTAGTATTGTCTGTTTCTATGCTGGAGGGACCAGAAGTTCCTCGGCGCTGTCTATAAGTTATCTGTACTGCTCGAGATGCTTTGAGCCGCTTTTAGAGCCGGAGGAATTCAGGACACTCTGCTCTCCTAAAATCTGACACGGCAGCGAGAAAGGAAGAAAACTCGGAGTTCAGATTTCTGGCTGCGCCTCTATATGCTGAGGGTCACGGAAGGCTAAACACGTAGCCTGGATAAAAACAGCTAGCTGTGAACTCGTGAAACACTCAGACTGCGATTCTTTCCTCTTTCAGGTGGTGAGCGAGAGAGCAAGAGGGAGAGATAACGAGAGAGAGAGAGAGAAAGAGAGAGAGAGAGAGAGAGGGGGGGGCTCTCCGGAGGTGAGTACCGAGTCATTTAGTTTAAAAGCTTTTCCCGGCTGGAACTCGCTAAGTGTTGTGAGCGCTTTAGACTCCGCGGGAGGCCTTCGCTGGAACCCTCTCTTCTACCTCCAAGCTGGAGAGCTCTGTTTTTGGGGGGTCTGGAACTGAAAGTGGACCCTAATCCTTAATTATCCCGGGAGCTGGTGGGCCGTGAGGACAAATCACAGGCCGTGTAGACCTGGAATAACTCATATCCCTGCCTACACGCTGACCATCTCCGCTAAGGATGTGGTTTTAACGCTGTCACAAGCCCAGACCGAGTGCTACTGAGGTCACATACTGGTGTCAAACATTGCTGTGAGGATTTGATTGAATATTAGTGCAGTAATGATGTTGAACATTGTTGTGAGCATCTGATTGAGGACTTGTGGGGTCAGGTTGAACATTGCTGTGAGGATTTGTGGGGATCTAATCCACATTTGAGGATCATAGCCACTGATAGCTAGCATTAGCATTAGCTGAGTGCTGTAATGGCTCTGGTCAGTGTGTGAAATCCCCTGGGCCCATGTCGGCCGGCTCCTCCGGCGCTGGAGCGCTGCTGACTCACTCAGCGTAGCTGGGCTGATGCTTCAGCGGTGTTAAAGGGTTTGGTTTAGCGGGTCTCCTTCTGGAAGTGCTCTTTTCAGGTTTGGTAATTGGGCAAATATCCTGCGGCCTACTGTAAACGTTCTAAAGATATTCCAGGCATAGTTACAGTTGCTAAGGTGTGAAAGACCAACTGGGTTAACCAATCTGACACAGTGCCACACTATCTGTATCTGAGCGCCTGTCTGTTTCAGGGACACCCGGAAATTTTGGATTTTGAGACATTCAGGTTAATTAGAGGATCCCAGACCCTCCATATATATACCCTGTATATACCCTGTATATAAGGATACTCAGTTCCTCAATGGTTAGGACACCCACAGGACCACCACAGAGCAGGGAGTATGTGGGTGGTGGGTAATTCTCAGCACTGCAGTGACACTGACATGCTGGTGTGAGTGGATCAGACACAGCTGCGACTCAAGTTCCTCATTAGGTGGAGTGTATAACTCTAAGCTCTAAATGTAGGTACTGTGGTATAGACTGAGTCTGTTCTACAGTTTCTCATTAGGTGGAGTGTATAACTCTAAAATGTAGGTGAGTGTAACTGAACTGTTCTAAGCTCTAAATGTAGATATGTCTGGTGGTATAGACTGAGTCTGTTCTACAGTTTCTCATTAGGTGGAGTGTATAAAACTCTAAGCTCTAATATAGACGAGGCGTGTCTCTGTGGTATAAGCTCTAATGTAGGCTGGATAGACTGAGTCCTTTCTACACCAGTAAAAACTCTAAGTAAATGTTCTGTAGGATAACTGAGTGCTGTTCACGCCATTAGGTGGAGTATAAACTCTAAGCTCTAAATGTAGGATGATTAGTAAGGTGTCTACTGTTTTACAGTGTCACTGTAAATATTTGACTGAGTGTTTTTACGTTCCTCATTTTTGTTACTCTACATCAAATGAACAACAGATTCTGTCCACATGGTCCATCTGCTCTGTATGAATCACTGTCCATTTCCCCTGAGGAAATTACAGCTGTGTTACACATTGAACAACAGATTCTGTCCACATGGTCCATCTGCTCTGTATGAATCACTGTCCATTTCCCCTGAGGAAATTACAGCTGTGTGATCGATACTGACGCAGGCTGCAGCCGGGGAGAGGGAGAGAGAGAGAGAGAGAGAGAGAGAGAGAGAGAGAGAGAGAGAGAGAGAGAGACACAGAGACAGAGACAGAGTGGTGGTGAAGGTAACCAGACGTCCCCTCTAAAAGCTCCCTCACAGGAAGTTCCTACATGAGGTGGTTCTGACGCTGCCTGATGTCTGAGACGCTGTTTATGACAGTTCCGGTGACTTTAACTCCGTCCATGGTGGAGGGGTACATACAGGGTGCTGAAGTCAGCAAAGTCAGAGAGCCCCCCTTCAGAAGCTCCACCCCCTAATTCATGGGCACGCGGTGCAAAGGTGAACAACACAGGACTAGAGAACAAAGCCTTCCGCAAACAGACGAACACTGTGATACAGCAACACAGCGGGTAATGAAGCTAAGCACCATGAGCTCACAGGCAAAACAGTACCGGTCCTACTGGACCAGTGGAACAGCAGTAATGAGCCCCGCGGAACCACGGAAACCTCCTCATCCCCTTAAACGCCCTTCACCTCACCGTGAAGCTGAAGCCTGATTCTTTCTCTCCAGGCTCATGTTCCAGTTTTCCCATTCCACCTTAAATACGGCAGCAGTTCCATTCAGGGGCCTCGTCTTGTTAGAGCTTTACCATACTACCTTAAGTGGAGCAGCAGTTCCCTGCTGGTGCCTCAGTCTACCTGTTCAGCTTCTCCTTCAGACTTTCACACTCTGCACCACTGCTACAACATTTAAGGTGGAACTGACAAAAATCAAACAAGGAGCTGTTGAGTACACAAACATTCCGGTACCTCAAGGTCTTGTTTGAAGGTGCCAGGCTGTAACTGCTGCACTTTTTAAGGTGGAACTGTACAGTTTAAACAAGAAGCTGAGGCGCCACAATGTAACAGCAGCACCATTTAAGGTAGAACGGCAAAAATGGAAAAAAGAAGCAGGGGAATAGACAGACGTTCTGGTACCTCTGTTTAAGGTGCCAGGCTGTAAATTCTGCACCTTTTAAGGTGGAACGGGAATGTTTGAACAAGAAGCTGAGGTGCTAGAATGCTACTGCAGCACCATTTAAGGTGGAATAGGAAAATGTGATTAGGAGGCCAGCTTCAGGCTGGTCAGTCTTTTTGAGATCCCTCATTGATGTTAGCACGGCTCTTCACCTCTAGCTGGTCTAAGACCTTAGCTCCTCAGACCTTCTTCCCTTTGTCTGATTCTCCATCTCTGGTTCTGGACAATGTGTGAAGTTCAGAACGTAGCCCCTCCTGTTGCCCATGTCCTGTGCATGAGCAGGACCACCCCGTTACTGACCGGCTGGAGGAGTGTTGTGCTGTGCACCAGCGCTGGACTTTCAGCAGCCACACACGGGAGACGAATGGAGCTGAACCTCCGTGTTGGGGATGACTGTGGTCTCTGATTCGTGCCCAGTGCTGTGCGGTGATATAACACACTCATCTGAGTTTAAACATCTAAAACACACCCACTCATGTTCCACATGCTAATGCTGATCAGTCTGCTGGTTCCGAGGGCTTCCTCAGCCGTTTTGGGTTATAAATAACACACCTATCATTAGAGCGCAGACACACACCCCCCGCAGATGCACCCACACACACACACACACACACACACACACACACAAGCTAATTACAGCGCCGGGCTCTGCTACACACTGACTCCGTCTGCGCTAATTGTGGTTGTCACCGTCAGTTCATTTAAATCCATGTTTGTAAGTGCGTAGCACTGTTAGACAGGTTAGCCTCCTCCGCTAATACACGCGAAGCATTCACAAGTGCGTTAGCTCCACTTTAGCACCATGCTAACCAGCGAACACAGAGAGATGACTAACTGTGTTGGTATAATATTTACATCTAGTAAGACAGTGGCAGCTAAAAGCAAGCTGTTAGCACATCTGCGCTAGTGTTCAACAACTGCTAGCGTCACAGGGCCTTAACACGCTCCCTTTCATTCACTTCCTGTAAAGAGATTCACTGGAGTACTGTACTTAAGTACCTGTACCGTACCTGGAGATTCATTTCTTGGAAAAACTCCCAATCCCCTGACAGTTAGAAGATAGCAAATCAGATTTAGCCCACTAACAGTCTGGGGGTCCTTTAGCATTTTGCTCAGCGTCTCCTGGTTGTCATTTTCGCCACTCGTTTTTCACTAACAGTCCAGTTTGCTTATTAGTCCTTCATTTCTTTTTCGACCCAGTCCATTCATTTTTTCTCAGCTGTTTGTAATATTTGACTTAAATAGTTTATTTTCTAAAATAAAAGTCTTTGTGGATTTAAAATCTGTTCGCTGAGATTAAAAACCAGAGCTAGATTAGCTTTCATGCAGTTCAGTAATCTTGGTGGTTTAAGGGTGAACCGGCAGTGCAGACTTGATAAAGCCACCCACCTTATCAAGCTGGTGGGCCGATATGTGCTCACTATCTGGTACCACCTTTAAAAGATAAATACGGTGCTACATTCTAGAAGGTTCTTCTTACTCATTCCTTTGAAGCTTAGAAGTCAGGGCACAAATGTTCCTCTCTAAAATGTGACGGCCGGATTGTGTTCGTCATAATGGGGATTCCTACAGAAGCGTGATGGGGATAAACATCCTACAGAGCGGATGAAGATGATCAGTGAACATCATAAAGGTTTTCTTCAACAGAGAACCCATAAAGTTTCGTTCAACCAGATAACCCAAAAGACCATAAAGGTTCTTTCATCAAAAGAGAAAACCCGAGAAAGCTCATCAACAGATAGAGGTTCTTCATCAGTGAACCTAAAAGACCATAAAGGTTCTTCACCAGAGACCCAAAAAATCATAAAGGTTCATCACCAGTGAACCCAAAAGACATAAAGGTTCTTCACCAGAGAACCCAAAAGACCATAAAGGTTCTTCACCAGAGAACCCAAAAGACCATAAAGGTTCTTCATCAGTGAACCCAAAAGATCATAAAGGTTCTTCACCAGAGAACCCAAAAGATCATAAAGGTTCTTCACCAGAGAACCCAAAAGATCATAAAGGTTCTTCACCAGTGAACCCAAAAGATCATAAAGGTTCTTCACCAGAGAACCCAAAAGACCATAAAGGTTCTTCACCAGAGAACCCTTGACCATGTCTGAGATCTCTGAAATGAAGAGAGATCACTAAACATCTCTGTGCACCACATACAAACTTCACCAGTCCCCCCAAGCTGTGTGCCTGGTTGCCCCCCAAGCTGTGTGCCTGGTTGCCCCCCAAGCTGTGTGCCTGGTTGCCCCCCAAGCTGTGTGCCTGGTTGGCCGTATGGCTTCCTATGGGTTTGTATGGATTTGTGTTTATGGGTTCTAAGATAACTGGTTCCCATGATGTTCACCGCCGGCGTCTGTGATGTGGTGCTCACTGCTCACCTGTACAGTCATATCCGCTGCAGTAGATCTGAGACGAGGCCCGAACATGGTGAGTAATGTGTTTGTGAAGGTCAGGCGAATCTGGTGACGGATCAGGCACACCTGCTGCTGACACCACAGCATGTAAACGTGTACAGGAGCCAGTTAGAGTGGAAACCAGTAGGTTCACAACGCCGGGTCCCTGTCCTTCTAGAAATACATGTTTCATTAATCTTACATAAACACAGCACTATTAATAACATCACAGCGTCCAGATGTGGCCCACCTCTGGCTGAGACTTGGTCTTGCTGGTCTGGCACTGGGAGTGCGTATGTGAGTCAAAGGGGGCCCACATTAAAAGGGCTGATCTGGACCACATGTGCCAGAACGGATCTGGGTCACGTCTGGCCAAGTTCGCCCGTGTTAATCTGAGCTACATGACTAGCATTTATTGTGGGGCTGTTAACATTCAGATACTGGCCATATGTGACCCAGTACACTGTAAAACGTCCCACCTGAAATGTCTTGGCCTGAGGGACACTCCCCACCTCTAGAAACACTACTCGTATCCTAGATCGTTTAAAATGGCTACTTAACGTTTTGTGCTCCTTGAACATTGAGTGCTATGAAGCTAATCTGATGTTCAGTGAAGCTAACCATTTAAGCCGCCACATTACTCATTCTGAGGTTACATTTCTGGGGGCGTATTAACAGGAGGACCTTCTGGTGCAGCAGGCTAAGCGTTTGGTCAATCATCAGACGATCATGAGTTTAAATCCCACCACAGCCGACCGCAGCTGGTAGACAACGTGGGGGAAGCACATGTCTCCACTCCTGAATCCCGGGGGTTGTGCACAATAGTGGAAGTTCCTCCCAGCAGGGAAGTCGTAGTCACGGCCGGGTTTGTGGTTTTAAGTGATGGGTCATTTCTGGCAGTGGTGGTTTAAAGGTAGCTGAGGTGCGGTCTTTGAATGGCAGTAAATAGGCCGGGATCTTGCAACCGCACACGCGCCTCTGCTCGGCCATCGTTCCATTCGGTATATGGGCTGAGATAAACGCTGGACGTTGTACTGAAATTGCTATCTGGGCTGTTTCAGAGCTGTTACATAGTCAGTCAGAACCATTACAAGATCTCAAAACTGAACTGAGTGCTGAACACTCACTTGTACTGGAGTAACCTCTGACAGGGGGTATTAAATTTTACCGTAGTGATAGAGTGAGTGACTTGTCCTGAACTTTATCGTGTGGATCTAGTGGATTAGCTTATCCCAAAACAAAAACAGCCTGGAGAAATCCTCCTTTTCAGACCCATAAACACTTTTCTGTAAACTTATAAACGCGTTACAGTGTGTAAAGCTAACAGAAGAGCAAAACCTGCTACGTTAAATTTTTAAAAAATCAGTGAGTCCCATCGTTCTCTGAGCAGAGAGTTTTTGAGCCGTTTCGCTTTTACCCACAGAGGAATTTGAATTCTGCTGTACTTCATCTGTGAAGTGATACAGCCACACACTAGGGGGCAGTAAGCACACTTACCTGGGGCGGTGACAACCCTATCCACAGCGCCTGGGGAGCAGTTGGGGGTTAGGTGCCTTACACCTCAGTCTCAGGAATCCACCCGGCGACCCTCCGGTCACAAGGCTGGTTCCCTAACCTCCAGCCACGCCTCCCCAATAAGCCACAGCCGACGCCTGAACCGCTGCTGAGTTCAGAAGCTGAATATTTTTATTTTGCGGTTAAGCAGACGATGTCAGTTCTCTTTCCAACCTACAAAGCACCGCTGCTTAGCTCTGGTTGGCTAAAGCCCCACACCTGGCTCAGGTGAGGGTCCCCACCTGGGTGCTCAAGCTGCAGAAAGGCAGCATGAGGGTCTCCTGTACTTTCCCTCCCCCTTTCTCTCTCCTGCACATCAACACAAACAGAGAGAGTCTCTACTGAACCTCGACGTTACATAAAGAGCGTTACATAACTACGGCAGTCTTCTAAAAATACTGTCTCCTACAGACCGGTCCGGGTATACCAGGGGCCCTCGGGGCCTTCTGGATCTGCCGAGGAGGCATAATCATTTCTCCAGTCCATAAAACCATCTGTAACACCAGCCTGCTCGATACCTCCACGCTGAGCGCTCCAGCCACACCTGTCCTTCATCGGTCGGCTGGAGTCAAAACGGTTCAGTTCTCGGAAATGTCCAATCAGTATTGTTTTCTCTGGGATATGTAGACAGGCAGCCGAGCGAGCTCTCTCATTGGTTGGGACTTCTCGTGCGGGCTTCACGGTGCGCTTGTGTGGTTGCTTTTTGAAAAAACTCCCAAGTCATTCCGCACCTCATAGCGGTACACGGCCAACCTGTAGCCACACAAACGTTGGCATAGTGATCGCAGTGCTGGTGAAAGTGGGTGATGACCAGAGAGGCTTCATCAGCGCCGACTGTGTAAGGTGGAGAAAGGTGGGAGGAGCTTCTGTCGTCTCTCAGTTACTCAGTGAGGACGTGTGTTAGTTGCACTACGTCTGATTAGAGCAGAGGCAGGTAAACAGCGTCCCTCAGAAGTAGGACGGGAGTGGATTAGCTCAGACGCCGTGCTCGGAGGAGCGCTGGGGTCCTCACATTGATTAGTGCATCAGCAGCTCCTCTGATCCAACATTACCGAGGACTGATTAGCCAAAGCAGGTACTGCAGGAGCAGGAGGCGAGTGTCTGTGTGTGTGTGTGTGTGTGTGTGTGTGTGTGTATCTGAGTGTGTGTGTGTGTAAGTGTGTGTGTGTGTGTGTGTATCTGAGTGTGTGTGTGTGTGTGTGTGTGTGTGTGTGAGTGTGTATATGTTTGTGTGTGTGTGTGTGTGTGTGTGTGTGTGTGTGTGTGTGTGTGTGTGTGTGTATCTGAGTGTGTGTATGTGTATCTGAGTGAGTGTGTGTGTGTGTGTGTATCTGAGTGTGTGTGTGTGTGTGTGTGTGTGAGTGTGTGAGTGTGTATATGTTTGTGTGTGTGTGTGTGTGTGTGTATCTGAGTGTGTGTATGTGTATCTGAGTGAGTGTGTGTGTGTTAATATGATGTTGGGTATGTATGACGGTGTGCGGTGAAAGGCCAGCTGGTGTTTAGATGTGGCGGTGGTGATGCGGTTGGTGTATCTCTGTATCAGATGAATTATTCAGGAGGAGGAACTGCAGAGAGGGGGACGTGTTAATGTACCGACAGTGGGCTTTACCTTCAGGAGGTGCAGTCTCTCTCTCTCTCTGTCCTCCCTCTCTGTCCCTCACTGTCCCCACTCTCTCTCTCTCTCTCTCACTGTCCCCACTCTCTCTCTCTCTCTCTCACTGTCCCCACTCATACTCTCTCTCTCTCTCTGTCCCCACTCATACTCTCTCTCTCTCTCTCTCTCTCACTGTCCCCACTCATACTCTCTCTCTCTCTCTGTCCCCACTCATACTCTCTCTCTCTCTCTCTCTCACTGTCCCCACTCATACTCTCTCTCTCTCTCTCTGTCCCCACTCATACTCTCTCTCTCTCTCTCTCTCTCTCTCCCTCTCTCTCTCTCTCTCGCTCTCTCTGTCCCCACTCTCTCTCTCTCACTGTCCCCACTCATACTCTCTCTCTCTCTCTCTCTCTCTCTGTCCCCTCTCTCTCTCTCTCTCTCTCTCTCTCTCACTGTCCCCACTCTCTCTCTCTCTCTCTCTCTCTCTCCTCTGTCCCCACTCATACTCTCTCTCTCTCTCCTGTCCCCACTCATTCTCTCTCTCTCTCTCTCTCACTGTCCCCACTCTCTCTCTCTCTCTCTCTCTCACTGTCCCCACTCATTCTCTCTCTCTCTCTCTCTCTCTCTCCTCTGTCCCCACTTTTTCTCTTTCTCTCTCTTATTGTTCTCTCTGTCTCCTCTGCTTTCTCCTTTCTATTCCCACATTTTCTTCCCTACACTCTTCCTCTCTCTCTCTCTCTCTTCTCCCCCCACTCTCTTTCTCTCTTCTTTCTGCACTCTCTGTTCTCTCTCTCTCTTTCTAATGAAGGTTTGGAAGTGAGAGTCCTCTCCGCTTTGGCGGGCTCTCTCTGTGTTGGGATTATTCTGGCGGTCTCTGTAACTTGTAGAGCTCAGGAGACCCCCCCACACACTCCGTCCTCTGCTGATCACACTGCATATTAACATCAGTGTGTGTAGCCGAGGACCCTCAGGGGCCACACTGTACACCCCCTACACTCCAATTAGAAGGAATCTACAGAGTGTCCAGTGGGTTATTAACAGCACAGAGGGTCAGTGTGAGGACTGGAGGGTAACGAGCCGCTGCCCGGCCATTCCCAGAGCCAGCAGTAGACACAAACGAAGCAGGTGGAATTAATTTCAACACCCAAACACTTCAAACACACCTCGCCTACTTATACAATAAACACTTTATAGATTATTACTTTAATTAGTATTCACCCACACGCTCATTCTGACAGACTGTAATACATTACAGGAAGCGGAAGGGGGCGATACGACCCACACGCTCATTCTGACAGACTGTAATACATTACAGGAAGCGGAAGGGGGCGATACGACCCACACGCTCATTCTGACAGACTGTAATACACTACAGGAAGTGTAGGGGGCGATATGACCCACACGCTCATTCTGACAGACTGTAATGCACTACAGGAAGTGCAGGGGGGGCGATACGACCCACACGCTCATTCTGACAGACTGTAATACACTACAGGAAGTGCAGGGGGGCGATACGACCCGCACGCTCATTCTGACAGACTGTAATGCACTACAGGAAGTGTAGGGGGGTGATATGACCCACACGCTCATTCTGACAGACTGTAATACACTACAGGAAGTGTAGGGGGCGATACGACCCGCACGCTCATTCTGGCAGACGATACAACTGTTTGGTTTTAGTGTATGCATATATATAATGTTGTTGCAGCTGTTTAGACATTACATGTAAATGATCAGTTAGAGGGTTACGTGTGTGCGGCAGCGTGTTCCTTACACTGTGAGGAAGTGTTCCATGGTTTTGAGATCAGCATTTGAGTCATTTTATTCTAGGGAATGAAGCAGCTGTTCAGACATGTTGAAGTCTAACTCGGTGCCCAGTTCCTGGTTCATGCTGACTGAAACTGCTCATTGTGGATTTCCTCAATTCCACCAAGAAATGATCTAGCATCCAGATGGCATGGATCAAGTCCTAACAGGCTGGCTCATTCGCATTAACTTCCAAAGTACTGCGGAAGAGTGGAACTGTGAGGTACAGGATGGATTACACTTTGATAATATATTAACCATTTATTAACACTTCAAAACCTGCTTATAAACCAAATTCAACCTGCTGGTGACCAGTGTAATATGAGGTTTTATAAATATAAAAAATAAAAAATATAAATATAAATATAAACCGTCATTAGATGGGTCACAAACCGTTTGATAGAGGGTTAATAGTCATGTTTACGAATAGCTTATAATTCTCATATATAAACTGTTTATAAGCCATTATTATAAGATGCACTTAATATGTACTAATGCTTAATACCTGCTTACAATATGTTTACACACAGATTACTATAGTAAAGATTACTAACTCATATACAAACAGGTTTATAAACAAGGACTTCTTACAAACAGCCTCGGCTTATAAAGTGTTTATAAGCCACTCCTAAAAGTGTATTAGCCTTTTATCAATGCTAGCTATGAGCTGTTTGTGGTGATTAAGTCATTACTATATGATGTTATAACACACTTACACACCATTTCCTCACAAATGAGCCGTAAAGAGGTTTATAACCGTGGATTGAAAGTAGCCTCACAGTATAAATGTTTATAAGCTGTGTATAAGCTGTTATTACATGGTAAAGTGATTTCCACTTTAGGTCCATTTCACAAATGTTAATACCTGTAAACCACGGGTACAGATTTATTAGAACATGCTTTAACAGATGTGGTTCTTTATGGGTTCTTTAGAGTCACTGTGTAAGCAGTGTGAGTAAAGACAATGGTTCTTACAGAACCTTAATTAGTCAAAGAACCATTTGCACACCTGAGAAAGACAGCACCCTCTAGAGTTCTTTAGTAAAGACAACGGTTCTATTTAGAACCATGATTTATACATACAAGGATTTTATATGTAAACGGTTCTTTGCATGATAAAATGGTTCTCCAGGTTGGTTGTATTTGGTTCTATTCAGTATGAAATAGTGAGTTGTGCTATGTCAAGCTTGTGAGAACAGAAGAAACTTTATTGGGTGCTATACAGAACCAGAAATGGTTCTTTAGTAAAGGCCATGGTTCTATTTAGAACCATGAATTAGACCACTCGTGAGTGGTTCTCTGCTTGGTGAAATGGTTCTGTGATTGTGAAGAGAGAGGTAGAGAGTGTATACAGCACCAAACAGGGTTCTGCTTCAAACCCTTTTTGGTTCCCCATAGAACCATTCAATTAGAAATGCTCTATAGGGTTCTACATACACTCTAAGGAGAAGGTTCTTCAGAGAGAGCCACTGTGTGTGTATGTGTGAGTAATTCTTCACCAGTACTGTACTAGTACCTGAGGCTCGGTGCTGTAGGCATTATAAAGTGTTATAAAGGAGTAGGTAATGGTTTATAAACCCTTTATAACACTATTATAGGATGGAGATGGTAAAGAAGGCTGTTTCACATCATCCCTCCTCAGTGTCCAGCGGGAGAACCTTTCCTCCTGCACCCAGAGCTATTTTATATCTGCTCTGTTACAGCGCTGGGGTGTAATCCGGAGAGTGATCACGGCCTCCCGCCGAACGCGCCTGTAATCCGGTTATTGTTGTTTGTTGTTGGGGCTATGGCGGATTAGCGTTAGCAGTTTGCATGTTTTGTTTATAATCCTGTTATGCGTGTAGGAGCAGTGGTCAGCGGCTCTCAGGCAGGGCTGAGTCTGAGCTCTGGACAGGTTACCGCTTCCCTTCCTAACAAACCGTAACGGGCCGACACCACAGAGGAACAGGAAGTACAGCGCCCAGCCTGATACACACCGGCCCAACTCAAAACTCCTCAACCAATCCCAGCTTTACACGTCAGACTCTACACAGCTGCCAGTGACGTGCTTGAACAGCTGCTCACATGGAACACTTCGATAATACAAGACAGAATAGAAATCATAATCTCAACAGACTAAAACCAGCCCCCCGTGACTGAACCCTCCCTAACACCCTACCTAACACCTCCACCAGAACCAGTACCAGCTGGGCATGTACTGGACAGGTTTCTGGATGTAGCCACATCAATGTTCAGAACCTTTCACATCAGAGAACTGGTCAGGTGGTCCAGATGTGGTGGAGGTCTTCCCTGGCCCAGTTCCGAGGAGAATTCCCTGTAGGCTGGGATTGTATCCACTGCTGGTAGACCCGTATGACCGTACGCTTCCATACACCTGCAGATTCAGCTACTTCCTCACACTATGGTCTTTGGCCACGCCCACATGCAGTCCCTCCTTTTAGCCAATCATTAACATCTGCTCTGGAGCCATTTTCCACACATGGAACGAGACATTCCCTGCACTGTAGCACCTCTTCCCAATCTATGGATCCCGTCACTCACACCCCGCAGGGATTTATACTACAGCCGCTACACCACGGCTACAGGTCGTGTACTCCCACAGGGGAAATGGCTGGTCACTTGTCGCTCTGTTACCTGTCAGTGGGAACGCAGGGCAAGTGTCCGTGGTGCAAGCGGAAACCTGTGCCTATCCCGATACAGTACCAGGAAGCATTTACTGCTAACGAGAAGCCTTTACAGGAAACCTGCAGCCCTCGAATGCCTCCATCTACCCAGGATGAGCCACGGGCCCATCCACCACGAGAGTCCGGTTCAACAGGCTGCGATGTCCTCGGCCAACAGCTCCATCACTTCTACACTCACCTCCACCACGATTTCCCTTCACAAAGCTGGAGAACCCCACAAACCCCACAAACCACACCACGGAAAAGTTCCTCTGATTGATCTCGTGGGAGAGCCGGGATGTTTTATCATGGAGCTTTAACAACAACCCCCAGGCCCACCAACACCAACACCACCACCCACCCCCACCCCCCAGCTTACAGCCAGCTCATACACACATCACCACACATCACTCCCACGCACTACTGCTGGGGGTGTGTGAGTCACAGAGAGAAGTGCGGTAGAGACAGACAGACAGACATAGAGAGACAGAGAGAGAGAGAGAGAGAGAGAGAGAGAGACAAAAAGAGAAAGAAAGAATGAGAGAAAATAAAAGGGCAAGTTAAAGTGACATTAAATGGTGGGAGAGAGGAGGAGAAAGGGAGACAGAGGAGTAAAGAGGGGGAGAGAGGAGGAGAGGAGGAGAGAGGTGGGGAGAGAGGAGAAGAGAGGTGGAGAGATGAGGAGAGGGGGAGAGAGGAGGAGAGAGGGGGAGAGAGGGGAGAGAGGGGGAGAGAGGAGGAGAGAGGAGGAGAGAGGGGGAGAGAGGGGGAGAGATGAGGAGAGGGGGAGAGAGGAGGAGAGAGGGGGAGAGCGTGAGAAGAGTTAATTTTAGATCTGCAAGTATTTTTGCCTGATTCATGTGTGTTTGGGTCTGTAATTACACACTCATTACACACTCACACACACACTCACACACACACACACACACACACACACACACACGCTCACACACACACACACTCACACTCACACACACACACACGCTCACACACGCTCACACACACACACACTCACACACACTCACACACACATATACACACACACACATACACATACACACATATACACACACACACACACTCACACACTCATTACACACACACACACACACACACTCACACACACATACACACACACACACACTCATTACACACTCACACACACACACACACACACACACACACACACTCATTACACACACACACACACACACACTCATTACACACACACACACACACTCACACACACATACACACACACACACACACACACACACAAACACACACTCACACACACTCACACATACACACATATACACACACACAAACACACACTCACACACACTCACACATACACACACACATATACACACACACACTCACACATACACTCACACATACACTCACACACACTCACACTCACACACACATACACACACACACACACACACACTCACACACACATATACACACACACACTCACACACACACACTCACACACACTCACACATACACACACTCACACACATATACACACACACACACAAACACACACTCACACTCACACACACTCACACATACACACACACATACACACATACACACACACACACACACATACACACGGACACACACAAACACACACTCCAGATGTGAGCTGTTGTGAGTATTTAGTCTGTAAGATCTTTCAGTGTCAACTTTAACCCAGACACTCACCACATCACTTCGCTTACCTTCCCAGACTCCGCCCACAGTACCTACATTTAGAGCTTAGAGTTATACACTCCACCTAATGAGGAACTGTAGAACAGACTCAGTCTATACCACAGTACCTACATTTAGAGCTTAGAGTTATACACTCCATTTAGATCTTAGATGTTATAACACTCACCTAATGACCACTGTACGAAAAATCAGGACCACAGTACCTACAGAGCTTTACAGTTATACACTCCAGAACTGTATAACAGACACATTCTATACCCAGTACATACATTTAGAGGCTTAGCTATACACTCGACTAATGAGACACTGTAGAACAGACTCGTCATACCACAGTAACCTACATTTAGAGCTTAGAGTTATACAATCACCTATGAGGAACTGTAGAACAGACTCAGTCCTGATACCACCATACCTACATTTTAGTAGAGTTTACAACTCCACCTAATGAGACACTTGTAGAACAAGACTCAGTCTATACCACAGTGCTACCATTTAGAGCTTAGAGTTATACACTCCACCTAATGAGAAACTGTAGAACAGACTCAGTCTATACCACAGTACATACATTTAGAGCTTAGAGTTATACACTCCACCTAATGAGGAACTGTAGAAAACAGACTCAGTCCTATACCACAGTACCTACATTTAGAGCTTAGAGTTATACACTCCCACCTAATGAGAACTGTAGAACAGACTCAGTCTATACCACAGTACTACATTTAGAGCTTAGAGTTATACACTCCCCCTAATGAGAAACTGTAGAACAGACTCAGTCTATACCACAGTAACTACATTTAGAGCTTAGAGTTATACACTCCACCTGATGAGAAAACTGTAGAACAGACTCAGTCCTATCACAGTCTATAAGTACTACCTAGCAGTTATACACCTACCTAAGATGAACTGTAGAACAGACTCAGTACCCTATACCACAGTACCTACATTTAGAGCTAAGAGTTACACTGACCAAATGAGAAACTGTAGAAACAGACTCAGTCTATACCACAGTACCTACATTTTTTAGAGCTTAGAGTTAGAACACTGGCACCTGATTAGAGTTAACACTCCACTGTAGTGAACAGGAACACAGTGGCAGTGAGGGGGAAGGTAGAAGCGGTGATAGCCACAGTACCTTACATTTA
>JAMWET010001560.1:57500-60000 GCA_024036415.1 Prochilodus magdalenae
GCTCGTTAGCACCGTGACTCGTCCACAGTCATCGCCAGGACAGACCTCTCTATAACCACTCTGAGTCCTCCAACCTCCTCCCACCAACCAGCAGCCATGAGCTCCTCTAAGCAGCCGCCCAGCACTCAAAGCAGGAGGTTCCCAAGGAGCCGGTTCCTCAGGTTCTAA
Organism: Prochilodus magdalenae; assembly: GCA_024036415.1. Classification (NCBI taxonomy): domain Eukaryota; kingdom Metazoa; phylum Chordata; class Actinopteri; order Characiformes; family Prochilodontidae; genus Prochilodus; species Prochilodus magdalenae. The sequence continues at coordinate 57,669 of JAMWET010001560.1, forward strand.
TGGAATTAAGAAACAGGAACAGTGGAGGTCCAGCTGAGGGTCTGGAAGACCAAGACATCTGCTGGTAGGACTGATAGGAAGGGGCAATCAGGACCCCCGTCTCACTGTAGACCCTCAGGAAGGTCTATCAGACAACTGCAACTGCCTGATCCCTACATAGTGCACTACACCTCCCTGCACTCTACATGGCGCACTACACCACCCTGTTCCCTAAGTAGTACACTACAGCTCACTGCTCCCTACATAGTGCACTACCCCTTTCTGCACACCACATAGTGCACTACACATACCTGCCTCTATACAGTACACTACATCTCCCTGCTCCCTACACAGTGAACTACACCTCTCTGCTCTCTACATAGTGCACTACAGCTCACTGCTCGCTACATAGTGCGCTACACCTCTCTGCACACTACATAGTGTACTACACCTCTCTGCTCCCTACACAGTGAACTACACCTCTCTGCTCTCTACATAGTGCACTACAGCTCACTGCTCGCTACATAGTGCGCTACACCTCTCTGCACACTACATAGTGTACTACACCTCTCTGCTCCCTACACAGTGAACTACACCTCCCTGCTCCCTACACAGTGAACTACACCTCCCTGCTCCCTACACAGTGAACTACACCTCCCTGCTCCCTACACAGTTAACTACACCTCTCTGCTCGCTACATAGTGCGCTACACCTCTCTGCACACCACACAGTGAACTACACCTCCCTGCTCCCTACACAGTGAACTACACCTCCCTGCTCCCTACATAGTGTACTACACCTCCCTGCCCCTACACAGTGAACTACACCTCTCTGCTCGCTACATAGTGCGCTACACCTCTCTGCTCCCTACATAGTGTACTACACCTTCCTGCTCCCTACACAGTAACTTACACCTGCCTGCTCCCTACACAGTGGACTACACCTCCCTGCTCCCTACATAGTGTACTACACCTCCGTGCTCCCTACATAGTGCACTACATCACCCTGCACTGTTTAGGGAGCATGGAGGCGTCTGAAGTTCAGCCTAGGTTTGAAGCTACTTCTGACCGAAAGATAGGACATATGACGTTCTAGGTACGTTCTTTAGACTGTTGTGCTGTAGCTTTACTGTCAGTCACATCCTAAGCACTCTAATTCAAGCCTGTGATATTAGTGATGGAGCTGGTTAGCATGTATGCTATCTTTTAGCCTGTTAGCTAGCTGACCAGCCCACAAGAAAATAAGTTAATCAGCATGTCGGTTTAAACAGAACCAGGTTCTTACTTCACCAGTACAGTCGGTTCTACATGCAAGGGCTCAGAGTGAAGGGTCCATTAACAGGCTCTGAATGCAGCTCAGTCAGTCAGCCAGTCTATCATACTGTGACTGAAGCACATACGTAAAGGACAATAGCTCCCACAGCACTTTCCCAGCAGCCGAACTGCATTCCCGCGCAGTCCCACTGAAGTCTGAAGCCTGTAGAGGGCTGTAGGAGGTACAGTTGCCTCTAACTGTTGAGGGCTGTAGAGCCTACAGGTGCTCCAACCCTGAACAATACCGCCACTCTCTCCACAACCCCAGGAAACTCATCAAGTCAAGTGTCTTTGGCTCCAGATGGCTCAGCACATAAAGGTACCAGGAAGGAAGCCCTGCAGTCTGGAGCGCTCGAGATGCCGAGGAATGTATTAACTCACATCACTGTTTGCTCATCAGCCTCGAGCCGTTCCACTGAGCTCCAGCAAACGGCTCTTCATTTGCTGCTAACCTCCCGCAAAATGATCCCGGCACGCTTGTCAATATTGAGCTTGCTCCACAGTCCATACAACTCAATTCAATTCAGTTAAACCAATAGGAGTGATTTAAACCTCCACCCGTGTTAAAGCTGCTCATTCCCAACGCTCCGAGAATTCATCAGCTATCAGATCCAGCCAGCCTTCTGACAGGGCTGTGGAAGCCGTATCGCCCCCTACACTTCCTGTAGTGTATTACAGTCTGTCAGAATGAGAGTGTGGGTCGTATCGCCCCCTACACTTCCTGTAGTGTATTACAGTCTGTCAGAATGAGCGCGTGGGTCGTATCGCCCCCTACACTTCCTGTAGTGCATTACAGTCTGTCAGAATGAGCGCGTGGGTCGTATCGCCCCCTACACTTCCTGTAGTGCATTACAGTCTGTCAGAATGAGCGTGTGGGTCGTACCGCCCCCTACACTTCCTGTAGTGTATTACAGTCTGTCAGAATGAGCGTGCGGGTCGTATCGCCCCCTACGCTTCCTGTAGTGTATTACAGTTGGTCAGAATGAGCGTGTGGGTCGTATCGCCCCCTACGCTTCCTGTAGTGCATTACAGTCTGTCAG
>JAMWET010001561.1:0-20000 GCA_024036415.1 Prochilodus magdalenae
CACATCTATAGTGTTCTAGAATGTATTAACCCACATCTATAGTGTTCTAGAATATAGTAACCCACATCTATAGTGTTCTAGAATGTATTAACCCACATCTATAGTGTTCTAGAATGTATTAACCCACATTCATAGTGTTCTAGAATGTATTAACCCACATTCATAGTGTTCTAGAATGTATTAACCCACATTCATAGTGTTCTAGAATGTATTAACCCAAATTCATGTGTTCTAGAATTTTTAACTCACATCCAGTGTTCTAGAATGTATTAACCCACATCCATAGTGTTCTAGAATGTATTAACACACATCTAGTGTTCTAGAATGTATTAACACACATCCATAGTGTTCTAGAATGTATTAACCCAAATTCATGTGTTCTAGAACGCATTGACCCACATCCATAGTGTTCTAAAATGCTTTAGCCCACATCTATAGTGTTCTAGAATGTATTAACCCACATTCATATGTGTACTATAATGTTCTAACCCACATCCATAGTGTTCTAGATCCATTGTTTTAAAATGCATTCACCCCCACTCACACTGCCCTAGACTGTATTTATGTACATTCACACTGTTCTAGAATCTACTCACTCTGTTCTAGAATCTACCTACTCTGCTTACACTGTTCTAGAATCTACTTTCTCCGCTCACATGGTTCTAGAATCTACTCACTCTGTTCACTTTTCTAGAATCTACCTACTCTGTTTACACTGTTCTAGAATCTACGTTCTCCGTTCACGCTGTTCTAGAATATATTTATCCCCATTCACACAGTTCTAGAGTGTTCTGCCCCCACAGTGTATTACTGTTCTATAATGCTTTCCTTCTATTTACACACTTCCTAAAAAGATCAGCTGGGCCGTTCTAATTCTGGAACAGCTGGGTTTGTCCCCCTCTCATGTAAATCCTGAATACGGAAGCTCCAGATGAATCAACCTCATTGTTCCCGAATGACCTTCTACTAGACAACACTTACCGATGGCCAGCGAAGCCTGAGCCTGACGACAGTCTGCAGCTGTGGGCTGAACTGATTCATTACCCTACCCATTGTTTACCTTCCTAACCATCTCACTCATCCTTTCCTCTCCTCAGTTCTGTTCAACATGCACGACAAAGACAATGACGGCACCATCACTTTGGATGAGTACAGACATGTAAGATGACCTTTACCCTACATCTTATTGAGCAGTAGCTCCCACCCTGGTCCTGAAGTTCTCCCCCCCTATCGCACTCCCAAAATTCCCACTCAACAGCCCATTCAGCTTCCTGTCTCTGAGCTGAAGAGGAGGGGTTCTCCAGAATGTTTTAATCCACATCCATAGTGTTCTAGAATATAGTAACCCAAATCTATAATGTTCTACAATGTATTAACCCACATCTATAGTGTTCTAGAATGTTCAGTATTAACCCACATTGATGTGTACTAGACTGTTTTAACCCACATCCAGTATTCTAGAATATAGTAACCCACATCTATAGTGTTCTAGAATGTATTAATCCACATCCATAGTGTTCTAGAATATAGTAACCCACATCCATAGTGTTCTAGAATGTATTAACCCACATCCATAGTGTTCTAGAATGTATTAACCCACATCCATAGTGTTCTAGAATATAGTAACCCACATCTATAGTGTTCTAGAATGTATTAACCCACATCCATAGTGTTCTAGAATGTATTAACCCAAATTCATGTGTTCTAGAATGTAGTAATCCACATCCATAGTGTTCTAGAATAAAGTAACCCAAATCTATAGTGTTCTAGAATGTATTAACTTACATTCATAGTGTTCTAGAATGTGTTAACCCACATCCAGTGTTCTAGAATAAAGTAACCCAAATCTATAGTGTTCTAGAATGTATTAACTCACATTCATAGTGTTCTAGAATGTGTTAACCCACATCCATAGTGTTCTAGAATAAAGTAACCCACATCCAGTGTTCTATAATGTATTAATCCACATCCATAGTGTTCTAGAATGTATGAACCCAAATTCATGTGTTCTAGAATGTTTTAATCCACATCCATAGTGTTCTAGAATATAGTAACCCAAATTCATGTGTTCTAGAATATAGTAACCCAAATGTAGTGTTCTAGAATGTATTAACCCACATCCATAGTGTTCTAGAATATAGTAACCCAAATCTACAGTGTTCTAGAATGTATTAACTCACATTCATAGTGTTCTAGAATATATTAACCCACATCCACAGTGTTCTAGAATGTTTTAATCCACATCCATAGTGTTCTAGAATGTTTTAATCCACATCCATAGTGTTCTAGAATATAGTAACCCACGTTCTCCAGGACCAGGGTTGAGAACCTGTGCTGTAGGCCCTTCACGGCTCTTCCTGGTGTCTTGCTCTCCTGCAGGTAGTTGAGGAGCTGTTGTCCAGCTATCCAGACATCGAGAGCGAACAAGCCAAGGCCATTGCAGACGCTGCTATGCTTGAAGTGGCAAGCGTTACGATGGGTCAAATGGTACAGTGTCTATTTCCCTATGTGCTTCCAATAGTGTATGAATGACTTCAGTTCTGGGGGATTTTGGGAACCTTGTTTTTCCATCTGGGCCCTGTATCCCCCAGAATCCTGCTATGCTATGCTATGGCACAGAGTCTAACATCATATCCATACCCTCCTTTCTTTAGGCTCCGGATGAGTTTTATGAGGGAATCACCTTTGACCATTTCCTCAAGGTTGGTGAATTACTCTCGGCAGCGTTTCACACCTACATGTCTTTTACATCTACCTGAAAGCATTACGATCCTTTATCTCCTCCGCAGATTCTAAAAGGTGTGGAGATCGAGACGAAGATGCACATCCGCTTTCTGAACGTGCACGCTACGACCATGAGCTGTAAAAAGTGAGAGCTTCCTCTTCGGGAAAACACAAAGCCTTCAGTTGTGCTGCCCGTGCCCTTCACCAGTCCAGCTCTTCCCCCTCAGTTCCTCCTACAGTAGCTCCAAAACTCACAGAGCATATGCACTAGCCTGCAGGACTGTTCAACAATGGAACAAGTTGAGCAAGTTTCTGCAGAACTACTCCACATTCCAGGGCCGCGGCTGCTGTACGTGCAAGACGTGTGCCGTGAGGAAACTACAGGGGATCTTTATTAATATACACACACATATACATACAGCTCTGGAAAAATTTAAGAGCCCACCTGACAGTGATCAGTGTCTCTAGTTGTACAGGTTCTGGGTTTGTGTTGGACCAGAATTCCTCAGTTCTGTTTGATTCTCTACACTACTGGAACCATGTCTCCCAAACTCCCAAACTTCGTTTCACCCCAGCCATCGCTCGCCAGTCTCTCTGTAGGTCACTAGAGGTCATCTTACGGTGGGTAAGGGACATTGGAATGAGGTGGCGCTCATCACTGTCAGTAGAGAGTGGGTTTGGCCCTCTGCCAGTCTGTAGCTGTGTTGTCCTGTGTGTTTGCTGCTGGACCTTGTTCTTATGAACCAGACACTCACTGTATCTGCCAGTAAAGCTAGAACCCAACCTCCGGTTCCTCACTAAGAACCCGCTGTACATGTCTCTTATTTATTTCCAGAGCTGTATATATATTTACACACCTCTATTACATATACGTTATGTATATTTCATGCACATTTAATTATGCACAATGAAAAACACAGTGTGGCCTGTGCAAACGTTATGGCACTTTTGATATTTTATATTTTATATATTTTGTCCAGTATGTAAAATTTGTTAAACAGACTTCCTCCCTGTAAAGAATGTGTTATGGTATTCTTCCTGGATCATTTAAGGCATGTATACACCGGCGTGCCAACCACCATCAGCCTGCATAGGGCCTTGTTGACTACTGGGATCCATGGCTAGAAGGTGTCTGCACACACACAAACCCAACCTTCAGCCTGAAAGAGCTGGTACCGTGACTCATCGCACCATGCTCTATATACCCCAGCTTGTGAGCTCAGGTGTGGTGCGGTGTCTGGGGTTGTGGTGATAACAGAAGCACTCTGGTGGGTTGTTTTGGAAAAGTGGCTACCATGGTCACCAGAGTCGGTTGTTTGCTCACACGGCCACGTTTAGCCAGACGGCGCAAGTCACGATCATTAGGCACCATGGTTAGCCACTATGCTGTCCGCTCCGGGTGGTATTCCCAGTAGACACGTGACACTGTGGACCAAGGAGTGTTGAATGCCCGCATGACTGGAAACTGAACGTCATCTCCGGTTCTTTTACTCCGGTGACTTACATCATCTTCTCATGAACACGCTGGATAGTGTCCAGCTTCACCTAGCAACTTATACAGGTGTGGGCATTCCCAATAAATCCGCTGAGGTAAGACCACCTCATAATCAGTTTACATGTGACTATGACTTTTGGCACACCAGTGTATATACAGGGGTGTGTGTATATACATACGTATACATATGTATATACACACACACACACACACACATTATATATATATATATATATACACACACACACACATACATATATATATATATACATATATATATACATACATACACACTCACACACACACATACATATATATATATATATATATATACATACATACACACACACATACACCCACATACATATATATATATATATATACACATGCACACTCACACACACAGTGGCAGTGATAGGAACCAGCAAACACAGTTATTACTACAGAACCCTACACATCTCTGACCTTAAGGCTAATAATGTTAATGTAGTGTTAATAATGGTAACATTATGGTTATTAATAATAATAATAATAATAATAAAGACTTCTTCTTTGAGACTATTGTGCCTTACTGCATGTACCTCTCTGCCGTTACCAGCTTAGAAAGCCTAAGAAAACGCTTATCCAATGTACACAAGAATGCTAAACTTAACTTTAAATAATTTTTCATATCATAAATCATCATCATAAATACGATGTCTATGAATATCTGTTTTACTTAACTGGTCGGAAATCAGACATGGATATATTAGGCTTCGCATGACGTGTCCTAGCCATTAGCCCTTTTTTCCTCAGTTGGCTGGCTGTCTATTCTGAGCTAGGTGTGATATACATAGTGACTCTTCCTAAACGTCTCTTCTATGAATTCACTACACCACTAATAAAACATAATTCAACCGTAACATTCTAAATCTATCTAAAGAGTCTACATGAAGATATTTATAGGGATCCGTGATTAATCTGTTATCCATAATCGAAAACATTTAGTGTAAACATTTTTAGTGAGATTTTTTTGACGTCTGGTTCCCTTCACCACCACTGAGTGATTTGGAGTAACGCTCTAGTATAGAGCATTTCACACCAGACCACCCAGACTAGCTGTTCACTCCTGCTGTAACTCTAACAAACGGTCCCTTTAGATGAGCTACACATGCCGGCAGTGATCACAGGCTGGGTACGTGAACTCTGTCCAGCCTAAAGCTATCACGGAACCGTACCCCGCCCAAGTTAATGAGTCAGTGAGCTATTACCAAAACAACTGCTAGTCACTTCACTGGACCGCTTTAATGTTTGGCAGCAGATGCCATACCGTACCAAACTTCTCAGGAGCTGCAGGACAGTCCGCAGAGCGGATGTGACCTCCATGTGGGCATCAGGTGATTGAGTTTTGACCATAATTGACTTTCTGATAGGAGAATGCTATGGATATGAATCTTCATGAATGGTCCCCGAACCAATTCTGGACAACTTGGGCCAGAAGGTAACCTACAGGGGTTGGACAATGAAACTGAAGCACCTGTCATTTTAGTGTGGGAGGTCTCATGGCTAAATTGGACCAGCCTGGTGGCCAATCTTCATTAATTGCACATTGCACCAGTAAGAGCAGAGTGTGAAGGTTCAGTTAGCAGGTAAGAGCACAGTTCTGCTCAAAATACTGCAATGCACACAGCATTATGGGACATACCAGAGTTCAAAAGAGGACAAACTGTTGGTGCACGTCTTGCTGGCGCATCTGTGACCAAGACAGCAAGTCTTTGTGATGTATCAAGAGCCACGGTATCCAGGGTAATGTCAGCATACCACCAAGAAGGACGAACCTCCACCAGCATCACGTAGTGACCTGGCCACTATCCTGCAAGAAGAATGGCTTAAACTCCCTCTGACCACTGTGCAGGACGCAGTATAGTATATGTCATTCCCAAGACCAACTGACGCTGTATTGGCCGCAAAAGGAGGCCCTACACCATACTAATAAATGATTGTGGTCTAAAACCAGGTGTTTCAGTTTCATTGTCCAACCCCTGTACATCATTCTGCTTGAATATCCCAACACTGTGGAAGTACAGGGAGTCCATGAGCATATGAGTGGCCTCTTTGCTGTCCACTGTGGGTGGTAAAGCTTTCCATGACGTATTCCCGGGACACGTGACACATTTGATGGAGGAATGTTTAATGCCCATACAACTATGGACATGACTGTCCCATCTGTCTGGCACCCACCAACCAATACCAATACCAATCATCTCAGGAGCTGCAGGACATGTCCACAGAGCTGATGTGAGCTCCATGGGGACATCAGGTGGTTTAGTTTTGACCATAATTGACTCTCCAATAGAAGAATCCTGTTGTAATATTGAAAAATATGTACATTTATATTTTCAACTAATAAAATTTCCCACACAAATGACCACAAGCCTCATCATCTGAGAGATCAGGACTGCAGGAGATCAGGAGAAACGACTATGTACAAAAAATTCCACCTGCGATACCATGTGTCAGCCAGTCTGTTGAGTGTGGCCATACTTATTTTACAAAATCAAAAATCATAAATCAACATAAAACCTCTAAAACCTCTGTTTAAAAGCCTGTAGAGGTATTCCCATGTGTTGCCCTGGTACTGACAGCTGGACTCACTGCGCAGTTTCTGGTATATCAGGATAAACACAGGAAGCCACTCAATATAAACTGTCCCCTGAAGAACTCTGACTCAGGTTCCGGATCAGAGCCCAGAGTTCTGAGGGCCGGAGAGAGTGTCATAAGGCACGGCGAGGCCGATGTTGTAGTTGTAGCCACTGGTTTCGCTGTAGCTGGACCTGCAGATGGGCAGAACGTGGTCCTGTGTGGAGGAGTCGATGGAGAAGTCGTAGTAGCATATCACCCCCCGGTGTCTGAAGAGAGAACAGCAACATAGCCTTGAAAATATCCGGAGCTGAATTGAGTTTTGGCTGATAAATATTTTTAACCAGATGCTGCAGTTTTGTTTTGGCAACTGCACCCAAAACAATACACTCATCCTCAAAAGAATAGTTGCATCCAGAAGGAGTCGACTGACGGGATAGAAACTTGGGTGGGGGTGACATTGTGAGACATGCTAATGATATCTCACACTCGGCCTTATTTCCATAAGGCTGACCCGACCGACATTCAGCAAGCAGTGTTGCCCTCCATGAGTCATCCTGTTAGCACCAGCACCATTGGCAGACGGCTGCAGGATACAGGTCTCCATGCACACAGATTGCCCCTAACACCACGTCAACGTCGCCATAGACTGCAATGGTGTCGTGGTAGACTGTCATGGAGAGGTTTAGAATGACAGCGGGTCATTGGTCTTGGTGGAGACGAGCAATGAGTCCGTGTGTTTAGGCACCGTGCACAGCATGTTCAGAAGGCCTGGTGGCATTCCACCTCCACCCCTACCGCACCATCTGCAGGAACTGTGTGAGAATATTCAAGCTGCATGGGATGGATTATCACAGGACACCATTAGGAACCTCTACAGCTCCATGTGGCCTGACGCCATGTGAGACAGACTTCTGTATGTGTAGCTCAATAGGTATCGCCCATATCAGTCTAAATGCATCATCAGTTATTGGTCCTGGTGACCGTGATCTTCCTTCCCAACACCACCGCAACCCCACACCTCCTTCTGGGTGCAACTACTGATAGGAGGACGAGTGATGATGAATGGGAATTCTACCAAATGTGCAGAGTGCTGTTATGGTTTAAATCGTTGGGATATATGAACGACAGACAGGACGTGCTGACGGTTGAGGTGTATCACACTGAGACCATCGGCCTCTCACGGTTACCTGCGGTGTGCGGTGAGATCATCGTCTGTGATGCAGGCGCCGCGGGGGTTCTTCTCGTCGGGGATGTTGGCTGTCACCAGTGTGCTGGCGTTAAACCGTATGTGGCGAACAGGGTGCCTGCACACAGAGAGGAGCGTGTCAACCCCCACATCACACGCTGCTGTCAAGCTTCTGTTCAGATCCAGTTCACAAACATACCAGCCATATTCAGCACTGATGTGGTAAAGTGGTCGCCCAGGCATGGCACTTGTATTTGTCACACTTTGAAAGACTTAAAACTAGTTATAAGGATGGAGCAGTGTAGAGGTAGTGAAGTCTATGAATGACTGTAGATTTAGAGTATGGAGTATTTCAGAATAGAGCAAAGTCGAGTCAGAGCCGAGTCATGTTGTGTCAAGTCAAGTCAAGTCAAGTCAAGTTGTGTCAAGTCAAGTCAAGTTGTGTCAAGTCAAGTTGTGTCAAGTCAAGTTGTGTCAAGTCAAGTTGTGTCAAGTTGTGTCAAGTCAAGTCAAGTCATGCCATGCCATGCCATGCCATGCCAAGCCAAGCCGGGTCGGGTCGGGTCGGGTCAAGTCAAGTCAAGCTGAGCTGAGCCGAGCCGAGCCGAGCCGAGCCGAGCCGGGCTGCATTAGTTCAAGCTGGGTCGAGTTGAGGCATGCTGAGTTGAGCCACGTTGCATTAGGTTTAGACAAGTTGAGTTAACTCATGTCAACTCATGCTGAGTCATGTTAAGTCAAGTCCAGCAGAACGCAGCTGAGCCAAGCTGTGTTAAGTAGAGATGCTCTAAGCCAAGCTGCGTTAAGTCAAGCTGGGTTGAGTCAAGCAGAGACGCTCTAAGCCAAGCTGCATTAAGTCAAGCAGGGTTGAGTCAAGCAGAGATGCTCTAAGCCAAGCTGCGTCTAAGCCAAGCTGCGTTAAGTCAAATGCAGACGCTCTAAGCCAAGCTGCGTTAAGTCAAGTGGAGACACTCTAAGCCAAGCTGCGTTAAGTCAAGCTGCGTTAAGTCAAGCGGAGATGCTCTAAGCCAAGCTGCGTTAAGCCAAGCTGCGTTAAGCCAAGCGGAGACACTCTAAGCCAAGCTGCGTTAAGTCAAGCTGCATTAAGCCAAGCTGCGTTAAATCAAGTGGAGACACTCTAAGCCAAGCTGCGTTAAGTCAAGTGGAGACACTCTAAGCCAAGCTGCATTAAGTCAAGCCGGGGTTTAGTCGAGTCATGTCATGCAGAGTCATGTCAAGTCAAGCCGAGACAAGTTGAAACATGTTGCGTATTTAAACACCAGCTGAGTCGAGTCGATGCTGAGTAAAGTCAAGTCCTTAATCAATTCCTTAATCCCCAAGTTCATGACACGACTCCAGAAATCCACTACAGCTTAAATGATGTCCGAATTAGCAACAGGAACAGAAACTCAAAAGCCCCAGTACTAAAAACCCGCTTCCTCTCACCTGTTGTGCATCTCCCAGAGTTTTGCCCCCATCCTCATTTCCCACACGCTGATCAGTCCCTCGCCACCACCGCTCACAATCTTCCAATCGTCTGCCTGCACAGTGGTCACGCCCAAGTGATGGGCATACAGGGAAACCACCGATGAGCCGGCGCGCAGGTCAAACACCCTGACCCTGAGAAAGAGTAAACAAGAGCATGAATGAATAAAAAGATGGATGACTGGATGGGTAGATGGATGAGCGGATGTCAGTTCCTTTGCATTAATTGCCAGTTGAACTCATTTCTAACCAAGCAAGTTCCTCTGTTATTTCTCAAGCCATCAACGTGCGGCTTTGTGATTATCAAGCATTGGCCGTCACTCCAAAGGAAACACAATCAGTGGCCAAAACAAGGCACAAAGGATTCCGAAAACCATCTGTGCCACAGTTCCTTAATGGCACCAAAGGCAGCCAAGAGATGACTGCATGTGGTCGCCTTCCTCAACTTAATCACCGCGAATCTAATTACGCTCAGACAGGAAAACGCTTAACGAGATCGAATTAGAACAGCATAACTAAGCATGGTGTAATGGAGTAGAGTGCAGACACCGTGTGGACGAGCGTGGACACTGCAGTAATGCCACTGAGACACTGTCTCTCCGTTTTGAGAGAGTGGAATACAGTTAACTGGCAGTTTCTGTCCGTCATTAATCTCCAGTTGGAGCAGGAGATGATTTGCGTGGGCTGTCGGGAAACACGAGTCTTTCAATTCATCACAAAGATCATTTTCCAACTGGTCCTCTCTCAGACTCCCAACGGGAAGAGTCATCTTCGGGCTCCACTCTCTGATTTACCCCTTTTATAAAAATTATGTTTCTAATGTTGAATTCTGACCGTTAAGAAATGTTGCTGAAGTGGCTTTACAGCTCCAGAGGAAACAGAAAGCACCGTACTGGACGTTTCAGGATGACAGTGTTCTGGTGCTTAATGACTGAACTAGATTTGTAGAAGCTCGTTATCCGATTGCTAGGCCTGATGTAAATTGCCATTTCCAGAGATAACATATCCGCAGACCCCCAAAAAACGAATGACACAGAATCACAGAACGTATAAACCCTTAACAGCTTTTGGCCAGTGTGGGTTAAAAAGGGGCGGAGCCTTTACTGAGGCGGCCTGAGGTTCTGGCTTCCCAACCACTCCGTTATCAGTCTAGTGTTTTATTTGTGAGAGCTGGAGATGTCTGCAGTTGGTAAGTCTGGTGACCCTGGGCTCTAATGTTAGCTAGTTAGCTAGCTATTCTACGGCGGACCGGAAGTGCAAAACAAATCAACATGTCATCTGGTGCCCTTGAGAAAGAAGGCCCTCCCTTCATAATGTCAGTCTACGAAGTGAGAGACACATCCGACAGATTCCATCTTGCCCTGACGAGCTGCGGGGGTGATAAACCGTACCAGACTGTATTTCGAATAGAAGCTGAACGCCAGCTGCATGTGTAAACGAGAGAAGCTGATGAGTCTGAGGTTCTCAAACTTTAGATTTGAGACACGTGTCTTTTGTATTTATTTATCATATCTCTTTTATATCTCTTTATTTTAATATATGTTTAGTTAGTATCTATATTTATGCTGTTCAGCTGTAGAGTATCAACCTGAGCCTCACCACAAGCATTTCAATGCACAAAAACGTCCTGGCATGTTTTGCAAATGACAAATAAACTTGAAACTCGAAGAAAGAAATATTTAACAGGGAAAAAAAAAAAATACATTACATTACAAATAAAAATGAAAAAACCAATTTACAAGGGTTTGCAAAGATAAGCCGAACACAGAAACCGTCCAGCACTGCTCTGAAAAGCATCTCGTTACATTAACGTACATTATAAATGAAGATGTTCGTCCTTCTTCTGTAGTTACCACTTCGGAGGTTAGGAACCTCTACAACTCCATACCGAGACGTCTGGCGTGTTGGGTTAGCAAACATGGTGGCCCAACACCATACTGAGAGACTTCTGTATGTGTAGCTCAATAAATATTGATCATATCAGTCTAAATCTATCATCAGTTATTGATCCTGGTCACCTTTATCTTCCTTCCCAACACCACCGCAATCCCACACCCCCTTCTGGCGAGTGTACATGTACATGTAGATGGACTCTATGTGCACAGAGCTGACGTGTGCAAATGTCGTTCGTCCACACCGTGTATCACGTCTGTGAAGAAAGGGCAGAGCTCCAGCCACCACCCCTCCGTCTCTCAGTTTCAGTGCCACAAGTTTCTCTAAAGCACGGCAGCTTTTCTCTTCATCCAACAGGGAGACGTCCAGCTTGGTCCGATTTTAGACTGAGTACAAGCCATCATTCTCCAACCAGGCCATTTTCTCGCACTCTTTCAACAGAATTAATTGAAGAGAGGGGAAGAGATGCATTAGGGCCTGGCCTTTGGCCACTCTAATGGACACTGCTCCTTCCTTTCTGTTCTGTGGGCTTGGGGCTTCGCCCACAGACAGTTCAGCCGAGGCCAAGCCATCTCTGGCACTCAAAAGGAGCATTTTGTTTAGCCACTCCATCACAGAGACAGACAAAAAGGTAAGAGCCTCCTCCTCTCCCACCGTCGCAGATGGGTGGATGGAGAGAGCCGTAAAAGACTGGGCTGTTTTAAAGGAGGCCACAGCTGGGCCCCGCGACATGAGGCACTCACTCGCTCTCTCTCTCTCTCTTGGCTGTCCACTTAGTGCCCGAGAGAAAACGCAGCAGGAGTTTATCTACAAAGACCCGCCAGCGCTTTTCGTCACTTGCCAAATAGTGCTTCCACTGTCGTCCACAAGTGTGAGCGAATGGCTCTTTATCTGGCAGAGAAAGTCGTACTCCGAGAAGCAGGCTACAGATGTGTTTCCGCAGGGGAGGACAGATGTACCTCCTCTCTCCTCCAGGAGCGGCTTTTGTCTGCTAAATCAATACCACCAGGTCTCAGATAATTACACCCGTCCTTTTCACCGTAGAGGGGATTTCTGCAGTAACTGGTTTCAGGCTTTCCAATCTTTCGTTTTTGTGGTTTGCAAAGATAAGCCGAACACAGAAACAGTCCAGCACTGCTCTGAAAAGCATCTCGTTACATTAACGTACATTATAAATGAAGAAGTACAGGGGTTGGACAATGAAACTGAAACACCTGGTTTTAGACCACAGTCATTTATTAGTATGGTGTAGGGCCTCCTTGTGCGGCCAATACAGCGTCAGTTGGTCTTGGGAATGACATATACTGCGTCCTGCACAGTGGTCAGAGGGAGTTTAGGCCATTCCTCTTGCAGGATAGTGGCCAGGTCACTACGTGATGCTGGTGGAGGTTCGTCCTTCTTGGTGGTATGCTGACATTACCCTGGATACCGTGGCTCTTGATACATCACAAAGACTTGCTGTCTTGGTCACAGATGCGCCAGCAAGACGTGCACCAACACTCTGTCCTCTTTTGAACTCTGGTATGTCACCCATAATGCTGTGTGCATTGCAGTATTTTGAGCAGAACTGTGCTCTTACCTGCTAACTGAACCTTCACACTCTGCTCTTACTGGTGCAATGTGCAATTAATGAAGATTGGCCACCAGGCTGGTCCAATTTAGCCATGAGACCTCCCACACTAAAATGACAGGTGTTTCAGTTTCATTGTCCAACCCCTGTTTGTCCTTCTTCTGTAGTTACCACTTTGGAGGTACGACTAGATTCGATCGATCACTCCGCTCTGAGACTTATGACTGGCGTCCTGTACAACACTCACCAATGCAGACTGTGTGAAAACATCGGAAGGCCCCCACTAGCAGCTCGACCGGGAAACACACTGGCTTGTGCTGGTAGCAACATGTGCAAGCGAGGTTTGCCTCAGAGAAGAGTTCGAAAGCCATCTGATCGGTTGGAGAAGTTTGAGAGAGTTCACATTAAAGCAGGATGGTTTACTGACGTACTGCGTGCCGTACTAGTAGTGTGGATACTATCATGGCATGCTGTTGGTGGCAGTGGGTAGAGGAAGGCATGCACCAACAACCTACACGAAGCCTAGACAGAGAGAGAACCGACAAACTGTCCAACATCTGTCTTCCTGTTAGTGCCAGCAGCATTGGCAGGCGGCCGCCCTTAGCACCACATCAGTGTCACCGATGACTGCCAGACTGTCATGGAGTGACTCTGAATGGTAACCCGTGTGTGGAGGCACCGTGGTCAGCACCAAGTTGAGTGGTTTGTTGACACACGTCACAAAGCCTGGTGTCACTCCACCTCCACCCCTACCGCACCATCTGTGCGAAGATATTCAAGCTGCATGGGATGGATTACCACAGGATGCCATTAGGAACCTCTACAGCTCCATACCCAGACATCTGGTATGTTGGGTTAGCAAACATGGCGGCCCGATACCATACTGAGAGACAGACTTCTGTATGTGTAGCTCAATAAATATTGATCATATCAGTCTACATGTATCATCAGTTATTGATCCTGGTCACCTTTATCTTCCTTCCCAACAGCACCGCAATCCCACACCTCCTTCTGGGTGCAGCTGTTCTATATTATTTTCTGAGACTCTAAACAGCTGCATATTAAACAGTCCTCGTATCCAAAGCCATCCGGTGCCCTTGAGAAAGACGGCCCTCCCTTCACAATGTCAAACCACGATGTGAGAGACACATCCGATAGATTCCACCTTGCCCTAACAAGCTGAGGGGCTGATAGAACATATCAGACTGTATTCGGATGGAAGCTCAACACCAGCTGCATGTGTAAATGAGACGGAAGCTGATCAGTCTGAGGTTATTAAACTTGCTTGATTTGAGACACATTTTGCAGCCGCTTGAGGATTTTGACCCGCCAGACAGATGACAGGAGCGCGTGTGCACGGCGCGAGGTGTTATTTCTGTGTGTGCAAGTGTGTAGAGTACCTCCTGTCTTTGTTCCCACACACCAGCAGGTGCGGGGGGGCATCTCTCAGGTTGATGCAGGTGAAGTCCCCCGGCGAGTTACCCAAACTCAGCTCGGGCTGACGGGTCTCCAGGCTGTACACTTTAATCTGAGGAGAGAGGGAAGACGGTGAGGAGAGGGAGGAAGTGAGAGCGAGAGAGGCAGAGACAGAGAGGGAGATGCTCCGATGCTGGCAGCCTTCCAAATCCAGCACCTGCTCAGGCTCCAGAGTGGACACACCTGAGCCAGCCACTGACAACTGACATATCTTTCCTTCTCAGCAGAGACTCGAACTCTGTCCTCAGACTTTCAGGAGCCAGATGACTCGGGCAGAACTTTCTCAGAGTGAGACACTTTTTTGGCAAGACCAATGTGGCACAATAGCAACAACGACGGTGTCACTTCTTTTAAGGTTCTAGATACTTTCTAGGTACAACAGCCAGAGGACTACATTACATATATGGCAGAATATGGTGTTAAGTACCAAGACAGTCTGAAATATCAGCCATGTTCTAGATATCAGCTGAGAAAGTTTGAGGTATATCATCTAAAGGGCCTTTAAGGCAGTAGTGACTTCAGGCTCCTGCAGATGGCGCTGCATGAGGATGCGGGGGCTTTAAATACCTGTGGGGTGTGAGTGATGGGATCCATAGATTGAGAAGAGGTCCCACAGTGCAGGGAATGTCTCATTCCATGTGTGGAAAACGCTCCAGAGCAGATGTTAATGATTGGCTAAAAGGAGTGACTTCATGTGGGCGTGGCCAAAGACCATAGTGTGAAGGAAGTAGCTGAATCTGCAGGTGTATGGAAGCATGCGGTCATACAGGTCTACCAGCAGTGGCTAAAATCCCAGTCTACAGGGAATTCTCCTCGGCTTTGTCCCAGGGACGGCATCCATCAAATCTGGCCCAACTGTGCAATCAGGGCTGCAATCAGAACTGTCCATCAATACAGGGAACATATGAGGAACTCAAAGTGACCAGTAATAGTATGTTCAAGGTAGGTGTTTCTAATAAAGTGGCCAGTGAGTGGAAATACAAGGATGGTGTTTCTAATAAAGTGGCCAGTGAGTGAAAGTACAAGGTCGGCGTTTCCAATAAAGTGGCCAGTGAGTGGAAGTACAAGGTCGGCGTTTCCAATAAAGTGGCCAGTAAGTAGAAGTACAAGGTAGGTGTTTCCAATAAAGTGGCCAGGGAGTGGAAGTACAAGGTGGGTGTTTCCAATAAAGTGGCCAGAGAGTAAAAGTACAAGGTAGGTGTTTCCAATAAAGTGGCCAGTAAGTAGAAGTACAAGGTTGGTGTTTCCAATAAAGTGGCCAGTAAGTGGAAGTACAAGGTAGGTGTTTCTAATAAAGTGGCCAGGGAGTGGAAGTACAAGGTGGGTGTTTCTAATAAAGTGGCCAGGGAGTGGAAGTACAAGGTTGGTGTTTCCAATAAAGTGGCCAGGGAGTGGAAGTAGTAGAAGTAGTTTATCCAGTATAGACAGCAGTGTTAACAGAACCACCCATATACAGTCTCAGGCAGTACCGCATGGTATGAGAGGCTTAGCACAATAAGAACGAACTAGCTTTGACTAAGAATGGGAGCCAACTGTGTATAAATAATTAAATAATTATTAATAAATAAATCTCATCATCAGCTGGACTCAAGAGCCCTCAAACCTGTCTGCATACTCATTCAATATGGCTGCTCAGTAATTGGTAAATTGATGGTTCCTGCGACCATTTAAAACACTTTCAAAGATATAAAAGGAGGGAATAGCCAAATTGGACATGAATAATTGAACCAACAGATAAAGAAATCAAACAAAAGCGAGGGAAGAGGGGAGAACCGCATGATGTAAGCTTTGAGAGAGTGCCAGCTGTTTAGTGGCTCCACTACGGGCCAGACACTCTTAATTGTGCGCTGCCCTCCAGCAAGCCAAAACCTCAAACAGGAGGCAAAAATTACAGCCGCCCGGATTTTGGTCTTTGTGGAAAGGAAAGGGGAAAATCAGCTTCCCCGGCTTTGGCAGGCAGAGACCGGGTGCCATAAGGTGGATCTTTTGCTAACAGGAAGAATAGGCGCAGCGATTTGTCCTTGAGAAGAAAGAATAACGTGGACAAATGGCTTACCCAACGGGCTGACTCGATTATTTCATTAGAGTCGAGCATTAAGGACATACGGGCAGAAACGGCTTTTCGGACTGGAGACTGATGCACGCTGGTTTCCGAGACAAAGCCTTTAATGTTAATAGGGCTAATGTAGGAGCTGAGATCCACAGTTCACTCACACTGAAAAACTTTCACTCGCTGGCCACTTTATCAGAAACACCTAAATCTGACTTCCACTCACTGGCCACTTTAATAGAAACACCTAACTCCTGCTTCCACTCACTGGCCACTTTAATAGAAACACCTAACTCCTACTTCCACTCACTGGCCACTTTAATAGAAACACCTAACTCCTACTTCCACTCACTGGCCACTTTATTAGAAACACCTAACTCCTACTTCCACTCACTGGCCACTTTAATAGAAACACCTAACTCCTACTTCCACTCACTGGCCACTTTATTAGAAACACCTAACTCCTACTTCCACTCACTGGCCACTTTAATAGAAACACCTTACTCCCACTTCCACTCACTGGCCACTTTATTAGAAACACCTAACTCCTACTTCCACTCACTGGCCACTTTATCAGAAACACCTAACTCCTACTTCCACTCACTGGCCACTTTAATAGAAACACCTTACTCTGACTTCCACTACCTGGCCACTTTATTAGAAACACCTACCTCATATATCCACATGATGGCCACTTTAATAGAAACACCTAACTCCTACTTCCACTCACTGGCCACTTTATTAGAAACACCTAACTCCTACTTCCACTCACTGGCCACTTTATCAGAAACACCTACCTCATATATCCACATGATGGCCACTTTATTAGAAACACCTAACTCCTACTTCCACTCACTGGCCACTTTAATAGAAACACCTTACTCCTACTCCCACTCACTGGCCACTTTAATAGAAACACACCTGACTTCCACTCACTGGCCCTTTATTAGAAACACTTCCACTCACTGGCCACTTTATTAGAAACACCCACCCTCCTACTTTTACTCACTGGCCACTTTATAGAAACACCTACCTCCTACTTCCCTTTGTACTTTTAGAAACACCTAACTCCTACATCCAAATGATGGCCACTTTAAAGGAAACACCTAACTCCTACATCCAAATGATGGCCACTTTATTAGAAACACCTAACTCCCAATTCCACTCCCTGGCCACTTTATTAGAAACACCTCACTGTACTTTCACTCACTGGCCACTTTATCAGAAACACCTACCTTGTACTTTCACTCACTGGCCACTTTATTAGAAACACCTGCCTCCTACTTCCACTTACTGGCCACTTTAATAGAAACACCTAACTCCTACATCCAAATGATGGCCACTTTAAAGGAAACACCTAACTCATATATCCACATGATGGCCACTTTATTAGAAACACCTAACTCCCAATTCCACTCCCTGGCCACTTTATTAGAAACACCTCACTGTACTTTCACTCACTGGCCACTTTATCAGAAACACCTACCTTGTACTTTCACTCACTGGCCACTTTATCAGAAACACCCACCTCATATTTCCACCATTTTCCTCACTGGAAAACTTGCCAGTGCCATTCTTGCTTTCTGAGAATGCGTGACACATGGTCAGCTGTCCAGCCTGTAGCAGCATGAGGCAGATCTTACCTGCTCCTATGCAGGACTAAGGAAGTAGCGTGACTGGTGCACTTCCATTATTAGGGTCCAGAAATCAAATATGGGAGGGTTAGTGTTAGCATGATGCCAAATTAGCTTGATCAAGTGTCAATTAGCAGCAGCAGTAAAGCATTGTAACCCCACACAGAGCATGCTGTAGTGAACTTAAACAAAGACGAGTTATACAGAGACACACACTGACGCTCCGTGAAGCTTGCCCAACCACCAGCAACCCAGCAGCAGCATGCACATGATGGCGGAGGATGCTTAGTAAGACGTTGCACCTAACACAGCCTGGATTAGGCTGACGGATGCTGCGCCTGTTCCAGTTTAGCTCATCTTTTACATCCTGCTCCACTTCCTCGTCTGGCAGCGTCTCTCCAGAGCAATAGGACCGGGGTTGTAATAAGCTCGAATCCCAGGATGCTCTGCTCTAAATCTCTCACTTTCAGCACCTAAAGGTGCAATACAGCGTCGCATTTTCACCAGACAGACTGTCTGCTAAATGTGAAAGCGGCGCCTCTGGGTATGCCAGCGTGAGCTGTGCACCGCGTGTGTGCATGTGTGTAAGTGTTCCAGGCACACAATGTGGTCCACACACCCACACACACACACACACACACACACACAGAGCAGCAGTTGCCCAGTTGCCTTCAGTCCAGCTGAAAGCCGAAGATGAAGATAAGCAAAAAAAAAAAAAAAAAAAAAAAAAGGATGATCACTCTGGCCCCTGCCGACACACACACACCCCAGACCACATCATGTCCTCCAGACAGACAAGGAAATGAGCCAGCAGGCAGACAAAAGAGGGCACAACACACTCACACACAACCACTCACACACAACCAGGTCTCAGACCTTACTCAGACTGAGCCGACAGGGCTGCATGACATGGGCGGTGAAACTCGATGTCCAGTAAAGCCGTTGGTAAATCACCGAATGTTCCAGGACACCATATTTTAGAGATACTTATTTCACGATACAGAGTTTAGACATTTCGTGCCATCCTGAGTACTGTGATGAGGTACACTGTGATACACCGATCAGGCATAGCATTATGACCACCTCATACGATCCCCCACCATATAGGACACTCTGTAGTTCTACAGTTCCAGACTGTAGTCCATCTGTTTCTCTGTGTACTGTATTACCCTGTTCTTCAATGGGCAGGACCCCCATAGGACCACCACAGAGCAGGTATGATGTGGGTAGTGGATCATTCTCAGCAATCCAGCAGCACTGCTGTGTCTGATCCACTCACACCAGCACCACACACACTAACACACCACCACCACGTCAGTGTCACTGCAGTGCTGAGAATGATCCACCACCCACATCATACCTGCTCTGTGGTGGTCCTATGGGGGTCCTGACCATTGAGGAACAGGGTAATACAGTATACAGAGAAACAGATGGACTACAGTCTGGACCTGTAGAACTACAGAGTGCTCCTGTATGGTCAGTGGAGTGGATACAGTGGACAAAGGGTGTAGATACACTGAGGTGGTTATAATGTTATGGCTGATCGGTGCATACTGTGATTTATTGCCTTGTTCAACTGCAAATTACATTCCCGAAGGGAAACTTTGCCTGACTGACAAATAAATCATTAGCTCGGTCTCCTGACTTCTGCGTAGCACTATACATGAACCACGATAATTACATCCAACTGAGTTATGGTGTAATCTGAGAGTTCAGAATGCACTGAATCAAGTTTTAAAGAATCGTAGCCGCATCAGATCCTGAGGTCAGAGATCTGAGCCCATATATTGAGGACTTTAAATATGATATTGTTTTTTTCCTTTCCTCTACATTAATCTGCATAGGCTTTATGGTATATGTTAAGTACA
>JAMWET010001561.1:32500-42500 GCA_024036415.1 Prochilodus magdalenae
TAAATGCTCCTCCTAAGACTGACAGACAACCAAATGGTTCAAACCGGTTGCAGACCTGATGGCTGATGCGCTGTCTAATGACAAGTTTTAAAATCTGGAAAGTCTGGAAACTACAACATCCAAAAACAGCAGGGAAGCTTTACTGGTCACTTTGGGAAATGAATAAGATGGTAGTAACTGGATTCCAGACACTGCAATCCCTGCTCACTCTCACCATCACTGTAACGTCTTCAAGAGCCTCAATATCACCTTCCTGAAATTACACCACCCAGAGTGACTCTTCATACAGGCGGAGAGCAAACCGCAGAGCATGCTGGGAGGTTGTTACTGCAAGGAGAGCACACCTAATCTGGAGTGGGTTTCCAAAAGAGTTATCGCCATCTAGCCAATCGTTAATGACTATACACAATAGTAATTATCGGATGCGCTGTAGTAGCTGGATCAGCTGGATCAGCTGCCAGGCACCGAGTTTTTGCTGAACTGTGTAAATCTGCGTTTAGCTACAGCACAGCAGTGAGCGGGAATTCACTACAGGAATCTATAAAGCTCAGCTCACTGGGGTCACTCAAACCACCCTCACTCAGCCTGTACCCATTTTAGCTAAATATACTAATAAATATAATAATAATAATAATATATATATATATAATATAAACTGGATTATTTTACTTTTTAGTTTTTATCCCTTTTATTACTACTGTTATTAATTGTTTTTTTTATTTACTTTTATAATATAAAGTTTTATTTTGGTTGTATGATCGTTAGTTAACATTTTTATTTTTTGTCTCTTTAATCTTGTCTGTATTTTGCATTAATTTTATCCCTTTTTTTATTTTCCTTCACCCTTTCTTCTTCATTACTTTATTGTGATTATGTAACAGTTAATTTCAGCTTCATTTTACGTTTTCTTGATTGATTTTACCTTTTTATTTTAAATATCTTTTTTTGCCACATTGTTTTCCTCTTTAAAAAAAAACATCTCTTTGATATGTTTATTTTCATTTAATTTTTACCTTTTTAATCTTCTTCTTTGAACTCTTATTAAAAAATCTTAATTGATCATTTGCATTAGGTTACATTACATGTTTACAAGGCTTCATTTTAATGTCCTCAGCTTGCTTAAATTTGTTGGTTGTTATTTATGGTGATTAAATATTGTTTCAATTTTTTTTTTTATTCCCAGTTCACTTTAAATGCTCGGCTACACTGAAAATAAGGGTCACCCTCAACATACCTCCAAGACAAAATAAAGATTGGCTGATTGATGTTTATTCAGAAATTCTGAAAATAATCTGTGGAACTTTAAGGTAACTCAACAGCCACTTTGTCAAAACACCTCCCTCAGAGTTAAACAGTGGCTGGAAAACCTGCAGCGCTTAAAATACGAGGGCTGTGATCTGGATGTCTCTGTTTTAATGGCTTCATGCTGACGGTGGTGCTAGCTTTTTGGCACTTATCATGCAGAACTCAGATATATGGTGACGCTGGATAAACCCCAGATGCCAGCCGGTGCTAACACATAGGAAACACATGCATAACTGACTTCCACCATTCTCACACGTTAGTCTGCCACACTTACCCAGCAATGATGAGTCCATCACAGGAGCTGACATCACACAGTACCTTTCCCAGTTCATACTGGAGGTGGCTAACTGACCCGACTCGATTCTGTAGGACACAGAACAGACAGAAGACAATGTAAAGACGGCTGTCCTGTGGGACGAGAGCCAAGCAAATGTCCCCCAATGTCATGAACAGTGCTCACAGTGATGCTCATCATTCAGCTGGTTCTGGTTTTAGTAGCCTGGGACCATCAATTTAGTCCCTCTACCAATTTTGGTAGAGCTATGGTACAGTGGTGGTGTGGAGTGACACTGTTATGAACAGCTCCCTGGGAGGAGCGCTGTGCTTTGGGCAGTTAGGAGGTGGATTTCTGGGGGGCCTGATTTTTTGCTGTTTAATGCAGAAGGAAGGCAAGCAGCTAACATCATCACTGGCAAGCCGAAGATCCTATAGTACACACTGAACTGTAGCAACTGTGTTTACATTAGATTCACCAAGGACAGAATGCGCTTTGCCATTTACCTTCCAGTTGTACTTCACAGTCTTCTCAGTGTTACAGCAGTCCCTGAGAGTGCTCTTCCAGCAGGGGGAGTCCGAGACACTTGCCCCGCTGTGATACCCCTCATCCCGACACAGTCTGTACCAGAGGACCTCGTCTTCAGCCAACACCCTCCAGGCCTTACTCACCTAGAAGAAAAGAGAGGTTCTCACAGTTTACACAATATACATTCGTTACAGTGATGGTGCACACTTCACTGAAGAACTGCTGCCCTCAGAGCAAGCAGAACCGAGTCATACTTACCTGGGCACATCGTCCCAGGTCCGCTTTGCCTAGGTACTGGAAAATCTTCAGAGCCAGTTCGTAGGGCAACTCCACATCAAAGAAAGGGATGTCATTGGTCTCGTTCTGCGCAGGTCAGAAGACGGCGTAAACGGGTCGTTAGGAAAACAGGGCCCAAGCACGGTTACCGTAGCAACGAGGGGAAAAAAAAAATCCATAATTTTAAATTCATAATCCAAATGAGGACATAAAAAGCCCATTAAAACCAAACCACAAAAACTGCAGAACCTTTTTGGTGCATCATAAGAAAGGTTCTATACAGAACAACATACATCCTCCATCAATATGAAGAAAGAAAAATTCAATTGGGTTCTATAGGGGTTGGACAATGAAACTGAAACACCTGGTTTTAGACCACAGTCATTTATTAGTATGGTGTAGGGCCTCCTTTTGCGGCCAATACAGCGTCAGTTGGTCTTGGGAGTGACATATACTGCGTCCTGCACAGTGGTCAGAGGGAGTTTAAGCCATTCATCTTGCAGGATAGTGGCCAGGTCACTACGTGATGCTGGTGGAGGTTCGTCCTTCTTGGTGGTATGCTGACATTACCCTGGATACCGTGGCTCTTGATACATCACAAAGACTTGCTGTCTTGGTCACAGATGCGTCAGCAAGACGTGCACCAACAGTTTGTCCTCTTTTGAACTCTGGTATGTCACCCATAATGTTGTGTGCATTGCAGTATTTTGAGCAGAACTGTGCTCTTACCTGCTAACTGAACCTTCACACTCTGCTCTTACTGGTGCAATGTGCAGTTAATGAAGATTGGCCACCAGGCTGGTCCAATTTAGCCTTGAGACCTCCCACACTAAAATGACAGGTGTTTCAGTTTTGTACATACCACCTATTTGAACATTTTCTAGGTAGCACCAAGAAAGGTTCCTCTATTGCTACAAGCTTGACATTATAAGAACCTACACAGAACATTTTCTTTTACTAAAGAACCCTTGGAGAACCATTTTGAGGCGAGTGTGGTAACAGGTCCTAATGACTAGAGTCTGTGACTAAATGTGCATTATTGGATCTTTGGCTTGTCAACAATGACGCTAGCTGCCTGCTGGGGAAATGATTTTAATTATATTCGGTTCTTTGTTCCTATTGGTACTTCACCACCAACACAGCGTTCCTCAGTGTTCTTCTGACTCCAACCACAGAGCCATTTCTAACTGGGTTCGGGGGTGTTGGTTCAGCTCCTGCTCATTCCTCTCACTGTGGAGTCTTAGCAGTACACTGTTGACCAAAGCATCTGGAAGAGAGAAGAGTGATACCTAACAGACCTCTGTTCCTGTGCTGACCGCTGCTGGAGGTTCTAAGACGTTCCTCTGGATGATGTTTACCTTATAACGTTTATGGTACAAACCTTGATTTCTACCTAAGTCGTTATTTATCACCATTTGAGCTTAATATCGAGCTTTGGGGATAAGACTGATGACCTCTGATCTATACGCTGATCTAAAGCCAATGGTTCTACTTAGAACAATGAGTTCTATATAGAACCATTTCAGCTAAATTGTTCTTTGCATGGTGATTTTGTTCTTCCTTCATATTGATGGAGGATGTGTTGTATACTGTGTATCTATAGAGTCATTTTTAACAACAACGGTTCTATAAGTCACACTAAAAATGGTTCTGCTCATTTTCACCATGTCAAGATTGTGCTAACAGAGGAACCCCTCTTGGTGCTATGTAGAATGATAGAACCCACTGTCCATTAATCTGATGAGTCACATTTTACTAATTAAATAACTATTTAATCATAAAGTGGTCAAATCGAGAACCTTTATACTTGAAGAACCCATTTTTTTAAGTGTGCAGTCTGACGCAGAATATCAGGTTCTGTTAATAGAGTAAAGCGCTCACTACACATTTTTAAAAACGGTTCTTTCAGAGTTCTTTAGTAAAAGAAACGGTTCTGCTTGGATTTTTATAAATGTCAAGCTTGTAGCAATAGAGGAATCCTTCTCGGTGCTATCTAGAACAATTTTCTAATAGGTGTTACACAGAACCCTCGACTGATGGAAAACTCAATGGACTGATTTCCATTCTTTCTTCATATTTATGGAGGATGTGTTATTGTTCTGTATAGAACCTTTCTTGGTGCTATCTAGAATTATTTGTATATAGGTTCTACATAGAAACCGCTCTCCATTAATCTGTTGAGCCATTCACCATACAAATAACTATTTAAGCATTACATGGTTCTAGGTAGAACCTTTATACTAAAGAACCCTTAAAGACCCATTTCAGTGTGTACTCTCTGACTTTCCCAGAAGAGTAGGGTTTGTTATTATGGTAAAGGAGAGAAACTCCCACCTCACACTTAAAAAAGATGGTTCTTCAAGGGTTTTTTAGTAAAAGGAATTGTTCTACTTAGAACCATGAGTTCTGTGTAGAACCATTTCCCCTTGATTGTTCTTTGAATGGCGATTTTTTTCTTCCTTCATATTTATAGAAGATGTATTGTACATTGTTCTCTATGGAACATTTTTAAAGACTCTGTGTTGCACCAAAAAGGGTTCTTATAATATCAAGCTTGTGGAACCATACTTGGGGTTATCTAGAACCATTTTCCAGAAGATTTAGGGGATGTTAAGGCAGTAAAGGGGGGCAAACTCCCTATCTGGCCCCCTGAAACTGTGTGCAGATTTCCACACATCCTACACCTACCAAGTCCTCAATTAGCTGGTCTATGAGAGTGTTCCTCCTCCTCTGATGAGGATCAGAGCGCTTCTCCTCCTCTGTTCCTCCCTGATATCTCCGTTTCCTGCGAGTCCTCTCCTCCGCTATCCTCTCCAGCAGAGGGCTGCTCCTGCCGTCCAGCAAACCTGCAGCGATGGACACATACTGGGGCTGTCCCTTCAGATCCTGCTCAGGGTGTTTGAGGCCTCCAGCGTCACCCTCTGTCCCTCTAATATCATCGCTGGGAAAACCCGGCCGGCTCTCCTTTCCCCCCTCATTCTTTCCCTCCAGCTCCTTCTTCCACTGCTCCCGAAAGGCCTGCAGGTCGTCATCCTCCATCTTACTTTAGGTCACTACTTTGGTTCTGCTGTTTTTACTTCTTCACTGAAATTCACGTCATTGTTTTCCTTTCTCCCACTGAACCTTGTGGGAACCAAAACAAACCGCGGTGCAACCGCGAAACTGTCTCGGCTGCATCCAGCGGCTTGTTTATTATTGGTTCCGCGTGGCGCACACGCCGCAGCCGTGCAGAGAGCGTGTTTACCTCTTGTTTACGGCTGCTGTCCGCTTCAGTGCACATCGACAGTCGTTGTTGGCATTGTGTGGGCTTTAATGACACAAGCACGACACCGCTGCCACCTTGACTGGCTTTATTCTCACAGTCTAAAGCCTGATTTGCTCGTTTCACTCGAACAGCGCTCTCTCTACATGCGCGCAATGACAGAGAGAGATAGAGAGGAGGGCAGTGAAACGGAGAAATAGTGTGTGGGGGAGAGAAAGAGAGAGAGGAGAGAAAGAGAGAAGGGAGAGAGAGAGAGCGAGAGAGAGAGAGAGAGAGAGGGAGAGTTGGGGGGGGACGTTAAGAGTTAACGATCACGGCTCTCTTTTGGGAGTAGATGATGTAAACCCCCCTAAACCATGTGACGCTTTAATAAATAATAATACAGCCAGACGGCAACAAACACGCCGCGTTTGGTCCTCGCGCGCTCGCGGACCCTTCGCTCGTCCGCGCCTCCCGCCGCACGGTGAAAGCAGACAGGCGCTCGCGGAGCCGCTCACAGCCGGGGCGCGATGTGCTGCTGTGTTCGGGCGGAGCGCGCCGTGCACGCGCCTGGAGGCGCTCGGTGCGCGCCACGCTCTCTGGCGCACCGTCTGCGCCGGATCGGCGACGAGCTGGAGAAGAGGTGGGCCACCGGCGGCGATAACAACGACGATCACAACAACAACAACAACAACAGCAGCAGCAGCAATCACCACCACCATCATCATCAGGACGACAACAATGGGAAAAGCAGCGAGGAGACTGGCAGGGTGTCCGTGACAAGCATGCACCTGCTGTGCACGGCGATCCAAGTGACCGTGCTCGTGCTGTTTGTGGGATGGCGACATCTGTAGGGCGCAGCCGGGCTTTCCTGCACGTCCCGAGCAGGGCTGCAACAGGTAAGCGTGCTGACAGGTGAGATACGCACGGTTTCTGCTAGGGGCGTAACGATACAGAGTCGTTTCAGAGTCGATACGATACTTATTTAGGTGTGTGTGTGTTTTACAAAATAAAAGTCTTTTGCAGACTGAATATTGCACAGGCTTTCTTGGCTCAGAAAAGTAACACTGGGAAACTGCATGCACGTGTGCACAACGGTGATGCTATAAAACAATAACAAGATTGTTGAATACGGTCAATAGGAGACCCTCAGAAGAAACTGGGGGGGACACCATTCCAAACATCCGCTTCTGATTTCTCCATGCTGCTTTGAAATCATTATAGGCCCTTTATGTATGTGGATGAGGTCAGTGTGCTGGGTTCCTATAGCCCACACGTCAGTAGTCATATCCATTTAGGGTCGGTGGGGTTATGGGTTGGTTCTGTCTTATGCCTGATGCCTCAGGTTTGACCATTACGCTGGTCTCCTGCTTTAAACCCGAAAGCCTCCAGCCATACCGGCCCTTTGTGGATAAGATCGGCGAGCCCCTCTGTAGCCCATAGTGCGCCCTGACCAACAGGATTCCCCCATCAAGCTGCTGGTGTTGGGCACACTCTATTTTGTGACACTACACACCTAACAGAATGAGGGTTCTTCAATGGTAAAGGTTTAGTAAAGGTTCCCAGGGTTAAATGATGGTGTGTATGATGGAGAATGTGTTTTGGAACCTTTGGAAAACTGTTCTAGGTACCATGAAGGGCTCCTCTGCTGCTCAAGCTAGGCATCATATTGTACAGTGGGCCCCCTAAAAGTATTTGGACAATTTGGATCCATAAAAGTGTTATACAAGTTCAAAGCAGGTGGGGTTAGTTTAGAGGAGTGGGTGGTCTGTAGTATATACCTCT
This sequence comes from Prochilodus magdalenae, assembly GCA_024036415.1. Classification (NCBI taxonomy): domain Eukaryota; kingdom Metazoa; phylum Chordata; class Actinopteri; order Characiformes; family Prochilodontidae; genus Prochilodus; species Prochilodus magdalenae. The sequence continues at coordinate 39,910 of JAMWET010001561.1, forward strand.
ATGGGCTTGCATGCACATTGGGAATGTTCTGATGATGATCTAAATGACAGATTATAATATATATACAGTGTATAATAATAATTACACTCATGGCGTTTAGCTGATACGCTAATCCAGGGCAACTCACAGTGTTACTCATATTACAGGTAGGTCAATGTAGTGTTGGGCGTGTTGCCTTAGGACTCTTATTGGTGTAGCACACCATAGTCACCCAGACTGGGATTTGAACCCCAGTCTCCAACATGGGGTGCTAGCTCACTGGCAGGTAGTGGTGTTATCTGTTGCACCACCATTAGCAGTAGTTGTGTAGTTTGATGCCGTGCTTCTTTGGCCTTGTGTATGTCAGCTGAGTCTGGAAAATGCATACACTCATAAGCAGGATAAGCCAATTAGTCACATCCCTGCTTCTCCTAGACGTGTTCTAGACTGCCTTAATGAGAGCACCTGTCAGGTCAGGGTAGTACCAGTCTCCTCAGGCTCCTCCGTTAACTTTGTACTAGCAGAACACTGGGACTGGTTCAACATAATGGAGCACTGGGACACTCTGGCTGACGAGCCGAAGCACCAGAGCTCATTTCTCTGTTGGGAACAGCAGGTGAAGAGCTGAAACGGGCACCCAGGGGGCCACTGAGCACTAGAGAGCCAATGCATGCGACAGGTGTGGGGTCTGGTGGGTTGACATAGCATTACAATGGTACTTGTTTCCATTTCCAGGCTCCAGGTACGTCGGGTCCTGGGCAGATGGGCGTGAAGATCGCACCAGTGCACCAGAGAGCGTGAACATCTGTTGACAGAGAGAGAGAGAGAAGCAAGGACACAAGCACGTCCCTCAGCCTGTGGAAGCCTCCCGCGCGCACGCACTCGTCGTCCCCTCATCTGTGTATGTGCTTAATGATGTCTGGTAGAGCGTTCGGATGGAACCTCCGAACAGCTTCGTGGTTTCATCGTCACTTTCATCCACCCAGATGAGCAGCACCGGCCCGCCAGCCCGGACCTCGAGCCGAGGCAGCCGTGGCGTGATGTCATCCGGCCTGTGTGTTTTGGTGAGACGCGTCGAGGTCAAACGTAGTCAAACCCACCGGCGGCTCACTGGGGACACTAATAATACTCCACTGATGTCATTGTCCCTCGGCAGCCGAGGGGAAAATTTTAGCATTACGGCAATAGGAGTCTGGGCTCAGACTCAGTGATGTTTAGAACTGGTTATTTTAACTGGAGGAGTTATGCAAAATAATGATCATCATTTTAAAAAATGGGGGAAAAAAAAACAACACAATTCTAAATGGCCTAAATCCTACATCCTCATAAGCCTTCAGAGGAGGACTGCCTAACGGACTGCTACCAAAACCTTCTCCTCTGCTTATTGCACTGTAACATTTTTGTAATAAGCTCCTATAAAGTCTAAACTGTATGCTTTCTTTAATTAATATTATTATTTATTTATTTATTTATTTATTCATTTACAGGGGTTGGACAATGAAACTGAAACACCTGGTTTTAGACCACAATCATTTATTAGTATGGTGTAGGGCCTCCTTTTGCGGCCAATACAGCGTCAGTTGGTCTTGGGAATGACATATACTGCGTCCTGCACAGTGGTCAGAGGGAGTCTAAGCCATTCTTCTTGCAGGATAGTGGCCAGGTCACTACGTGATGCTGGTGGAGGTTCGTCCTTCTTGGTGGTATGCTGACATTACCCTGGATACCGTGGCTCTTGATACATCACAAAGACTTGCTGTCTTGGTCACAGATGCGCCAGCAAGACGTGCACCAACAGTTTGTCCTCTTTTGAACTCTGGTATGTCCCATAATGCTGTGTGCATTGCAGTATTTTGAGCAGAACTGTGCTCTTACCTGCTAACTGAACCTTCACACTCTGCTCTTACTGGTGCAATGTGCAGTTAATGAAGATTGGCCACCAGGCTGGTCCAATTTAGCCATGAGACCTCCCACACTAAAATGACAGGTGTTTCAGTTTCATTGTCCAACCCCTGTATATATTTAGAAGATTTCCCATCTTCACGTTCTGCGCCGTTCCTCTTTATTACAGTGCGTATTGGTATGGTAGAAGTGTCCGAACTGTACTTTGGCCTTCAGTAGGTGTTTACAACTCCAGACTGATCTTTCCTAGGGCTTTTCTTCCTTAAAGGGCTTCGACTTGGTTGTTGGTTGCAGTGTTAACGTAGAGAACTCCGTATGGAACTCCGTGCATAATGTGAATCTAAGGGCATGCCACTGATGTTTACATAAGCTACAATCTTTTATACTGTATGAACTGAATTATGAACCGCTAGCGTCGTGTGTGTTTTTATTAAACCATGTGTTTTACCTCTGCTATTTTGATATTGTGATTTTGTCAATGATGAAAATAAAAGGCTTTTAAATTTACCCACATGAAGTGTTTAACTGGGAGACTAGGCATCTCTCACACTCATATATACGCAGGCTCATCAGCAAACGAACAGGAAGTAGATCTGGGCGATATTTATTGAGCTACACATACAGAAGTCTGTCTCTCGGTATGGCGTCGGGCCGCCGTGTTCGCTAACCCAACATGCCAGACGTCTCGGTATGGAGCTGTAGAGGTTCCT